>BLKM01000612.1:605664-726543 GCA_013340265.1 Coptotermes formosanus
AACTGCATTCATAAACAACTACCTAATCTCGAGGAAATGAACTTAACAGAAGCTCTTCTAGTTTTCAGAATTTTGGGACACGGGGCTGTGTAATTTGTTAGACAGTTACTAACTGTTCGGAGTACTTAGAATATCCATAAATTCACTTTTATACTCAGAGTATTTTATGTTCGAATGAAATTGTAACATACAGCAGTCATACTATGCTCTGTGGCAAGATTCTGAAATAATTATATTTATTTTATTTAGAGTATAAATTTTGTTTAAAATGTAAATATAAATAAAATATAAATTGCGCTGGCCTGTTTCACTGATATTTTATACAAGCCGCTTGAAGATGACCATATATAGGGCTAATAGCCGAAACATGTAGCAGCAGGAAGGGGCTCAAAATAAAGGAGACGTGTTCTGCAGACTATATAATTTGTTGTGTCTAATTTATCTGTACACGTAACATGAGGATGGGCAACTTAAATTTTCTTGGACGACTTGGTGTTTGCATCTTCAATGTAACAAAGATCCTGTCTAGACAGCGTCACACCCCAGAAGACCTAAATGTTTATTATAAACATCGTTCATAATCCAAAATATCACAGAGAATTTCTAAATTGAATACTTATTCTCCTGGATTATTCCTACGTGTCTGCAAGTAAACGGCTACCGATATTTCTAAGGTGCTTAGTTCCTTCACCTTCCGGCCCTGAGAATAAGGGCGGTACTCTTCGAAACGTCCATAACATTACCAGTCGGCACGGTATAACATCCCAGAAGACTCGAATGTTCATCAGCACCACTTTGACGACATCTACTGTCGTTTTTAATATTTCTCTTTCAGATCTGTCGACATGATGTAATGTTTCGAAGCGCAGGAAGGCTTTTCTTCGTTGTTATTTTGTATGCATTAGACACCAACGTCTGTGTGTGTCTGTAATTAAGGGCCGCAGCTGCCGTGCCGAGGCCATCTTGATGGCTGTCGCACAATTTATCCTTAACCTGGAATCTGCTTCATTTGTACGATATCAGCACTCCGTCTGCATTTGATCACACCTTAATGACGTGCTGCATGCCGTCCAAAATTATAGAATTTATTTTGTAATATGGATTTCTTGTATATTTCTGTATTCTGAGGATGTCCGACCACAATTCAGACTCTTTCTTTTATCAATTTTTCTGTAGACTGTACCGTATTTCAGTGTGCAGAGAGCTTAATTCCACTGCCCGGGGTTTGTACAGTGATTTGACGCCTTTTAATTAGTAACGGTGTCAGGGTTCAAGATTGTATAAAGTTTGCGGTTTATTAATGAAATATAAGCGCAGAGCATTGGTGGAATGATAGTGACAGGGGAAAACCGAAGTACCCTGTGAAAACCTTTTACCAGTGCAACTTTGCCCTTCGTAAATCACATGTGGACAGATTTCGGATCAAGCCCCTAGGCCTCCAGGGTGAGAAGCCGGCGACTAACCGCCTGAACAGTGGCACGGCCCCCCCCCCCCCCCCACCCGTCATTTCCTGGAGCCACACGAAAATAACTTCTTTAAGATTAAACAACAGTGGCTTTTAATTAATAAAAAATAACATTTTCAGATTGTTCATTAGAAAATGTCCGGGTTTTGATAAGAAAGAATTCTCTGTCATTATTTTAGGAGTAAAGTGAGACTGGGTCCCTTGGCCCTGCGACCTGAACTCGGTCTATTGCAACAGCCCCATAATGAATGGGCATGGAACATTGGTGGAATAATAATTTGTATGGGTAAACTGAAGTACTTGGTACAACACATAACCCAGTTCCATTGTGTCCACCGCACGTCCCACATGAAATAACCTGAAACTGAACTCGGACATGTGCAGTGGGAACTTTGCCGCCAACTACCTGGGCTATGGCCGTTCATCCTGAGGAAATATTTTGAAAATAATTTGAAATACGTCTTCGTGCTTCTAAACTGAAAGGTACAAATTAGAAAAAAAATGTTCTCTGATGATTTCAGTTTTCTGGCATGTTACGCCATTTCGACCGGTAAATATTTACCCACGTTTCGTATGATTTTCATGCCCTCACCTTCAGGGTCAAGCAGTCCAAGAACGAATGACTTTTATCCTACACGGCGTATCATCCCAGAAGATTTGTATCTTCAGCAACACCGGTGTGTGAACGTCAAATATCAATTTTTTTGGTCTGAGGTTTGTAGTTTTGCATCGACTAAAATTAATATTGTAATCTTCCGGATTATGAAACCGTATAGTCTGGTAGATTGTCGCCGACGTTTCGGAGGATCGTTGTGTCTCCTTTACTTAATATAAAGGGCGCATATTCGACCGAGACGCTGGTAAACACCGACAACACTACGTGATGCCAATACACAATGCCATACTTTGGTTCCTTTAACCTAAGAACAGCAAGGGGGAAGCGGACAAAGAGCGGCATGGTGGTGCGTCCTCACCTGTGTTTTGTTACTTTCTTACTGTGCAAAGCAGTTTAACATTGCAGCAAGCCATTTACGTCAGATAGCTTCCAGCAGTACATAATCTGATGTAGTGTTACAAGTTATTATTTCCGGGTTTGAAATTTGCAAACACAAGGTGTTCCGTTCACCTGCCATAGACTGGAGGCTTTGGGTCAAAGATTTATGAGGCTCAGGTAGCAAAGGGTTCGCAGTTTAGCTACCAAGTTGGATTTCTACCCAGCTGAGAGGTTTACCTGTCACGGAAAAGCTTATTATAACTTTAAAGGTTCAAGAAGTTAATAACACATTTACACTTCACCATAAATAATTATTGGTTCCAAATATTCATTTTGTTCCTATGAATAAAGGTAGAGAAATTAATTCTGCACCAAAGAAGACTGTCATTTATTCAGTCGTAAAAGGGATCTGATGTACCTAAAGACATATACGGAGTAAGTTCTTAGGCTTTCGCAGCGGTGCTGTTGAGGTCTGTGTTCTTTTGCGATATGGCATCGCTTCACTGTGTCATTGGTGGTGCCTGACAGTCCGACACAACATGGTGGTCAAATCTTTGAGGGCCGAAATATCCAATGAAGAATATTCTTCATTCTTCTTTGGACATTTCGTCTTTTCTTAGAAGTTTCCAGACAATGGAAAATATTATTTATTTGTCATTAGAGATTTAGAGACAGAGTGAAGTATATTCTTCATTTTCATTAGACATTTCGATAGAGACGAAAGAATATGTTTCTTTGTTTATCAGACATTTCGAGACAGAATGAAGGATATTCTTTATTCTTTATCAGACATTTCGAAACAGAGTGAAGGATATTCTATATTCTTCATCAGACTTTTGGAGACGTAGTGAATTATATTCTTCATTCTTCATCAGACATTTCGAAACAGAGTGAAGAATATTCTACATTCTTCATCAGATTTTTGGAGACATAATGAAGTATATTCTTCATTCTTTATCAGACATTTCGAGACAGAATGAAGGATATTCCTCACTCTTCATTGGATATCTTGCCGCCTGAATGTGAGACCACCACGCTGTCTTGAAACACTGGCACCCTTGAGTGGAGAGCCGCCACATTCCAGAAGAACGAAGAAATCGACACAAGGAAAGGCGGTGTAGCGGTAAAGCTTTAGACTTCTTACTGGGAAATTCTTCTTTCGAATGTCTACCAAGTCTCCAATTATGTGTCTGGGATTTGCCGTGGTTTTGTTCAGTGTCCCCTGCCAAATACTAGCGCTGTACCTCGAAGAACTTTGCGACCGTCCAGTATTCATATCACCTTCATGTCTCAACCAGTAGTATACAACAATTTTAAAATTTATGCCGACACTTCTGTATGGATGTGAGAAATGGACATGACTAAACGGCATGAAAGAAGAACTGAGAGAGCGAAAATCAATTTTTTGAAGTCAATTGATGGTTATACATTATATGGCTACAACAGAAGAGAATAATATACATATTTTAAATTAAATTGTTATGGATTATAAAGAAAAGTGGATGCAACGTTTATTGCAATAAATTATACCCGCGCTTCCAAGTTAGTGTATGAATACAGTCCAACCGGCACATGGAAGGAGGATCGAGAAAGGAAAAGACTGAAAAACCAACACCCATGAAGGCTGAACAATCCCGTAATGGTTTGCTTATGATGACGAACCTCGTGATTTGTAATTTAAAGTGCGTAGTTAAATAACTTAAATGATGAGGGTAGATATATGTGAGGAATATAGAATGACTGCTATTATTCCGTCTTACAGTTGAAGTTCTGCTGTAGCGGATAAGGCAGTTTGTGATTTTAATAGGGCTGCCTGTGGCCTAGATTCTAGGCCAGGGTCTAGAATATTAAGGTCCGCGGAATGGAAGAGCCCTCCAAAATTTCAATCCGTCCTGCAACGATATTCGGGCATTTTTAATAACGCGGTCCTATTATAGGCTAAAACAGGGGTGCACATATTTTTCAGAAATCTGGGAGTCACCTCGAAATTCTAGGCGCTAAAATGGTGACATGAAGAAAGTTCCATACTGAGGCACCACAAATTCTAGTCACCAGTGTCAAAAAATTAGTCGACGCGACGACCTGGATCCTGGGATTTATGCGCCACTGGGCTACAACACACAGCAAATATTGTGTAGAAAATAATAAAAGCAGGATAGATAATGTGGTACGTATAATGAAACGCTGTGGCGCGTATGCCTGGCCATTGTTGCCATAGAGAGTTTGCAGTGCGTGTGTCAGGGACAAAACACAAAAATATTGAAAGCCTTGCCGGTAAAGGCAGCAGTGCTTTGCCTTTGTATTGATAAGCCACAGGCTACTGTTAACAATATAAAACTGTGGAGTGTTGCCATGGAAATGCAACAATGGTTTCCATTTATATTGTCGTGTTGCTGTCAGAGATATAAATGTACTTATATCTTCATATAAAGTGCCCGATATTCTTTTCGGATTTTGACTTAAGTTTTGATTTTCGCGATTGGGTTTAATACAAGTTTCCAATTTCACATTTCACGGTAATCTGTCCGGTGGGAGCCGAGTTGATTCACTCAGAAAGACAAGACGGACAGACATGAAGAAAATAGTAACTTATGCTGGCGCGCTTACAAATTCTTAAAAAGTCTAAATTTCGGCAGAAAATCAGAATGTGTGCCCCTAATAGGCCCAAAAGTAGGCATGCTGCTTCTATTTTCTTCATTCCAGCACTTGCAGCACGGCGTGAGAGAAGTCTTGGTATGCAGACAGGAGTGTGTCAAGGTGGTGCTAGTCAGTGCTGTGTTTAACGCTGTTGAACCACAGCTATTCACTGCTAGGCTTTACGGCCCTGGGGCTCTCCGCAGTAGACATGTCTGGTCTCCAGACTGGCCTACGTGAGTCCGCAATAATGTCTGGAATATGTGCTTCCATTGTATTTCGAGGCAATACATACCGACTCTTTCACGATAATATCCACATATCTAAGTGGATACGTCAGCAGACTGTTTAGCGGAAGGAAGTCAAAAAGAATGACATGGAACGTTCCTTATTTTCTCTTTCTTTCCATATCATTTCACAAAGAAAGTTTCGACGGGAAAGACTGATGAAGGAAGGAAAGCAGGCAAGGAAGAACGAAGGAAAGAAGAAATTGAGTGAGAAAGAAATAAAAAAGTCGGAAAATGACGGTTGGGTCCGGTCAGGTGGAGCCTTGAGACATTTTATTTAAAACTTCGGAATCTTGCATGCAATTGAAATTTGTGAAGAATGTTTGAAATTTTTCCCAGAAACATATTATTTAGAAATTTGCTACCATTAGAAGTGAATTTATAGCATAATATTAATTGGGATTAGTACGGGGATTTTTGTATTTCCTAAATGTGGTCATAAAAACTAAAAATATTTTTTCCGAACACTATTCCTATCATTTATCTGTCTACATCACACACCCACAGAAGCTACGGTGTGTAGAAACCCCACCCATAAAGTTCTAGATACTCTGCATTATTTAACTCATATGCACAGCTTCGTAAGCACAGGAATATTCAGGACCAACAGCAATCATCTCTTGTACCTGATTCTTACAAACCTGTCACTGTGCATATGAAGTGATGCATAAAATAACTCACTACATTTGGTAGACATATTTAGCGCTTTCTAATTGGCTGAAAATTCGCTAGTTCCCTAATAGCAATTTTGAATAATAAAGCCGTTCTGTTTAGCTTTGTGGACGAAGCCACCTTCACATCGAATCATTTACGTGAACGCAATATGCGTGTAAATTGATCGCACGCTCTACTGGCCAAAATGTGAACTTCTGGAAAATGTTCATCTCTATGAACTACGTATTGAAATACAGGCTCTTCAAAAAGGAACGCAACCCATGGAGACTGCATGTGTATTAGTAAATTACAGAACTGTTCAATGTGTTCGCCATTATTATTTCCACATGAAAATGCACGATCTTCCACGTTACCGCATACTTTTTTGATGTCTCATGTGATATGCCGCCTACTGTACGACAAGTAACGCTTCCAATTTTAATACACGTTGTTTTGTGAAGTCCCCATAAAATAAAAGGGTTGGACTGAGGTCTGGAGATCGTGGTGGCCATAACCGTTTTGAAAGCAACTGCCCATAAAACAGTATCCAAGAATTCAAATGATGTGCAGGAATGGTTTAAAAAACAGCATATCTACATTCTCCATGGGTTGCGTTTTTTTTGGTAAGATGTATCAGACACGATGGCTCGATATTGCCATAGCTACTGAAATTGTGATTGAGTGGCAAAATAGCACACTGAAATGTGAAAATTTTATGGCGTTTTAAGAAACGTTAAAAGTAAAATTGTCTCTGTACGTATGAACCAAGAAGGCGTAGCTCCACTCATTCTTAACCTTGGCACTAGATAAGGGTGGGTGGTTATAATGTTCATAAAGAAGTAAATAACCCAGTTTCTGGTCAGTTTTAAAATCATCATAAATCAAGATTCTTGCTACCGGTCTGTGTGACTTGTGTTTCTAAGAGTTATGCATTTCGCTTAAGTGTAAATATTTAACTTTATATGGTCCATATTCCGTGCACTGATCAAATAAGTACAATATTAATATCAACAAATGCCCAGTAGTATCAAATGCCCAATAGTATTTGATGTAGTTTGATTATAGGGTATCATGCAACATGTTTCGGCCACTCATGTGGCCATCTTCAGGGAGGTGTATACAAGAATACAAGTACAATTACGAAAAGCTTCAGAACCTTTCCACCATTGAAAAAAAATCGTAAAATCAGGGTATAAAATAGCATTTAAAATGTAATTATAAAAATAAGTATCAAGTGTAGATAGTGTAAAAAGTTCTTGTGAAGTGTGTTATGATATAATGAGTGCTGTACATATAAGAATCATGTGGTAAGCCGCCATCCAAGCAAAATAGATTGGTTGTAGAAAGTTCGAAGTGATCAACTGTACTGTCTACATCCATCTATTTTAACTAGATGGTGGTTTACTACATACTTGTTGTATGCACGCCACCCATTGTACCATTATACGCTGCACAATAACCTTCTATCTCTACATTTTAAACTTACTTTTATAACTACCTTTTAACTGCTATTTTATACTTTGCTTATATTATTATTTTCAATTGTGGAAAGGTTCTGAAACTTGTCATAATTGTAATTGTATTCTTGTATATACCTCCCTGAAGATGGCCACGTGAGTGGCCGAAACATGTTGCAGGATACCCTGTAATTAAATCACTTCAATATATTATCGTGCATTTGTTGGTATTAATATTGTATTCATGTAAAAAATATGTTAGTGCCTATTAATGTTTGGTATTTTAACCAATGCCAGGGAACAGAGTACTTCTTTACAAGCTGATAGTCACTCATATTATTAAAAAAGTCTTTCATTCTATGCTTATCTCTTTGGAATTTTACTATTGTTCATATGTGCAGTCTCCTATACAAAACACTGTGTACGTAGTGCCTTCTCACGGGACTAAAACTGTCATAGTGTGGAGCTGACCACACATCTTCAGACTAGGTTAAGAATTTATGGCACATCATCTTCACTGCCCCAACACTTGTGTCTTACCAGTTTATCCTTCCATATTAATAACTGTTAGGCTATTGCGTTAATATGTTCTAGAATTGTTTTCAGCAATTCTGTATTTTATAGCGTCGTACTTAATCACAAGTAACGCTTCTCCACATGTTCTCCAGGTCTCATGTATTTCCATATCACGTCCAGCTAGCTGTGTAGGCGATCTGTAAAGTATATACCCATCCTTTATATCAGAATTTAATTTACGTGTGGAAATCATGTAAAAATTTAAAAGTGTAATTTTGTGGTCAGGTTATGCATTGTGAATGATGTAAACCGTAAATATATTACAACAGACGAATTCGTGAAACACGTAGCATTTATTCGTACATCAAAGTAACCTGATGGGAATTACATATCACAGGGGCGGTGACCATTAGCCGTAGTCACAAAGCACTTGGCGGTTTCAGAGTTCAGTTCAAAAGTTCCCTGAACGTGGAAAATGTTCAAAGCAGGTCGAGATTAATTAGTGATCTGCTTAAGTGACGGTATCGTTTGGGCAACTGCCGAGAATCTGCTAGCGTGTTTTGAGAGCTGCTAAGAAATACCCCAACTACGTCTTACTGTAGGCTACGAGACACCTTGTTACAGAACTGTGTTTAACTTCTGAAAGTACAGCAGTTCTAAAAGTACAGCACCACCTGCTGTGAGCAGTGGTAAACTCTGCATTTTGCCACATGCTGTGTTTATGTGTGTGATATTATTATCGCTACAAACAGTGATTATTGTTGTAAAGGAAATTAACGAGTTGGACTTTATAGTAATGACGAAGTCTTTTCGCTGTTAGGTAGGAGTTACATTTTGTACATTATTTCGATTAATCTATGTCTTTGAGTGTCTTCTTATCACATAAATGAACCAGAGTACCCAAGACGTTTAAATTTCGACAGAGTTAAACAAAAATTTGTCTATGAGCCGTCTGTCTCACCTTCAGTCATAACATACCTTGAACTTGGGTTCTTCCAAGAGTTAAATAAACACCACGTCCTCTTAACGAACAACTGCAGACCAGTTAGTGTCAAAGGAGTGAAATCGAGGAAAACTGGATAGGACGGATATAAGAGTCAAAAGTGCATAAAAAATCAGTCACATAGGAGTCTCAGAAGGATGATAATAAACTTAGTGCGAGAAAAAAGGTTTGCAGAAAAGAAAGTTGGTGAAACTGATTCAGGATACGATATTGATTACTTCAGTGTTGACAGTTCGGTTTTACTTATCAGAGAATTACTTGGTTATTACTGTAGATTAGTAAATGCCTCACGCTTGGCAGTTTGTACAATAATTTCAACTATAACCTCCTCTAAAAATACTAATCCAGAAAGTTATATTACTAATATGGTGCTGGTATACTAATTTCCTACGTAGGACATGCTATTCTCTGTTTAAAGCGTCTTTATGAATACTGATGATTGAAAGAAACCCTTTTGGTCTAAATGCACCTTCTAACTGTACATTCCAGTGTGCTAAATTATTTGCCGCTGTCATGTACAGTATTCAGTTTTCGTGCATGCACGGCAACCCATTCCTCACATGAATATTGCGGGTAGTCTGCGGTTCAGGGGACCTGTGGAGTCTGCTGACAAGAATAAGAGCAGCCCATTGTGGTTCGTAGCTTAGCACCAGTGAGATATATTGCAAGGACAAAATTTATACGCCATCACGTCGCGTACTTAAAGTGGAACACACAGCAGATATCCGGATATCCGAGATATTGTTGCGAGCTACGTGGCGGATATTATATGGTCATTACCCGCTTCAGAATTATGGCAAATTTTAGGCCGCTTGGGAAATTACATGTACGTGGTTCAGCTTTCCGAATCTGCCTTGAACTTTTTGTATCCTGAACAAGGGGTAAGTAAGCTTCCCTGAAACGTCGGTAGCTGTTTGTCAATCAATATGTCGTGTTATCTGTGAAGACTTGCATCTTGATGTGTCATATTTAAATATTCATGGTTTATGTGATGTGACGCGGCATCGCTGGGTAATTCCCGAAGAGAAAGTATTACCTTCATCTGCAAGTGTTTAAGGTCCCTGAAGGAAGACGAAGGCAACACGTCTCTTCGACATGTAGGGAATATCCCAGTGGCAGAGGGTCACATGGCAGAATATTGGAATCCCACATGACACTGCCAAAGCAAACTCGAAACTTGAGTGTGGTGTATTTTTGATATCGTATGATTCAAATAGATGGTTTTTTTCATTTGTCTGATCGTCTTCTTAACATTATCTATTGGTCGCTGTACAGTAATAAAGTGGCTAGTATCATCTTTCATGCTAAATACTTTACAGTATTTGAAAAGCATATAACTCGTAGAGAGTTCAAACTTGCTTCCAATACAAAATCAGGTACAGCAAGCGAAACAGCCTAGTTTAAATTTGTACATGATATAGAATATCTCATGCAATCTGAAAAGTAGTAACAGATAAACTCTCTAAGTTTTCATTTCCTAGCCAGCGGTACATTAAAACAAGGAAAGTCAATTTCCTTTTTCCTCGTCACCATGACTTGTGCCTCCATGCTGAACGTAACCTGACTACCATGCGCACTTAATATCCAAGATATAAGCTTCCAAAATGGAACCCAACACTACCACTTTTTTGCTCATTTCCCCCCCCCCCCCACACTTTTTTTTAAAGATTCTTCCTGTGTTAGTGATACACCCTGTTTCTCCATCTCTTTCATTTTAATTGTCACTCTCTTTGTCCCTTACTTTTTTAATAAAGCTGCTTTACGGGTATAATGGAATCACATTCGCTCGATTTCAAAGAAAGAATTATTTTACTCTGGCATTTTTCCCCTTCTTTTCTCCCCTTTAAATATTACTCCTTGGGGGCGAACTAATGAGCTGGCAGGTTTGTCTCTTCTCGAACAATGCGCTGACATTGTCAGCAGCTGAGAATATCAGCTTGAATGTTGTAGCTCAGTGCTGGTGCTGTTTTATCCAATGAAAAGTCTTGTTTCCATTATTACAGCATGAAATCTGAACTCATGGAATTTCTTGTTAATTAATATTGGCACTACCGTCTCGATTTCCATTCTTAAGGCTATCTCTTTTCATGCTTTTTACACAGGCTTTATTATTTAGAATAATAATTAATGCGGAAGTTAATATGACTTAAGCTATTTGGAAGTAAGCTGATCTGTAAGACGCCACTCCTGAATTTCTATATTTCTAAAGCACAAATTTACTCGTAATTCCCTTCAGTTTTTGTCTTTAGTATCTAATGCTAATATTTCTTTAATGAAATCTAATTTTAAAGTTCAAACATATAATCACAAAACACGTGTTTTTGTGGGGTTCATCAAAATTATGCGCGATCTAACACGTTTAGAATATCCTGCAGGTAAAAAGAAAAGCTTTAAAATGGTTATGTCATCATCTTTGTCATTATTTTGTCAATGGTCTAGCAGAGCACTCCTTGGACGTTGCTATTTAAATACACTCCCTCTAAGCCAAGTATTGTTACGCAAGTTAACTTCGGTAGTGGACTTTTAAAATCAATGTTCTCTTTACAGGTATTGCGTCTTATGAAGTTCCTAAGAATGTGTATATCGAGCAAATAATTTGGGCATATTTTTGTCCATTTACACTGATAAGTGTTTCTAGATTCTCTAGAAATTGCTGGTAGCCGTTTGCATTTCACATGCCTTGTACTGTAGTTGGATGTCGTCAGGTATATATGAAAGTACATCATAATATTTTCAGGTCCTTTCATGTTTATTGTTGTTGGTTTTAGTGACGCTGTCAAGGACTACGACAGTATTGCTTCGATGGTACTTAAACAAGTATCTGAATATGGAGTATTGGTGGAATGTCTAGCAGTAGAAAACGGAAGTACTCGGAGAAAAACGTGTTGCTGGACCACTTTTTTACCACCCGTTTTTGTTGTTTGTGTGGTGGTGGTGGTGGTGGTGGTGGTTGTGGTGGTTTATGTTTTTGTGATCACGATCATTAGAATCATCCTTTTCGTCATCGTCACCGCCATAAAACACAGCCTATAAATAATATTCTCTGGATGATAATTACAGTATTCCCATAATCATACTGTTATCACCTTTATCACCACTTATCCATATAACAATCATCTTAATGGATTTCGGTATTAACCATTTTTCCACCACCATTTAATGAACTGATGGCTATACTATTCTCTAGAATTCCTTTAAAAAGTCCTTTTACGAGTAAAGACAAGATCTGACTCTAGTTCGGCTGCTTGGATTATCGAAGCGTCGGTAACTATTCGCCAGTAGACAAGGCATAACATACCAGAATACTACAATCTGCAAAATTCTTTCAGCTTAAAAAACGTACGTAATTCTGTAACAGTTTGACTGTTTAACTCGCATTACAAAGAGAAAAAATTACGCCGTATGTGAACGTCACGTCCGTCTGTCCATGTATGAATATTGACGCCTTTGACCAGTTCTTTAATTAAAAATTTAAAATTTTCACTGAACACGCCCAGGGATATCCGATTTTGAGCTATATTGGACCATAATCAGGTGCAGACTACCTTGGCCTCATGAATAATTTCACAGACTTTTTAAAGATTCAATACCTGAGTCTTCGACCAAAACATGGTGGGAAATTTTCGAAGTTGTTGATCAGCTGTAAAACTTAGTTCCCTGTTGATGTAAATGTCATTGTCCCTGCAGTCCATAAACTGTTACACGGCTAGTTTTATCGATATACGATACGAGGAACTTCCACTAAAATATATTCCACAGTTCTAGTCTTCATCTGTATAGATCCATAATATAGCTGAGCTGAGAGAGAACCAAAGAATTACGTATTCTTGTAGCCCATGAACGTTTTATTGATTTTGTTACAAGCTTTATATGAGACACTTGCAGTAATTTTCTACTTATCCCACCACCTCCCCCCCCCCCCACCCATATTTGAGCACGCTTAATAAACTGCAAAGAATGCCATTACTAATTTTTTGTGCTGTATTATTGAGTATACAACATCAACTCTTGTTGCAGATGGAGTAAGGTGTCACCGTAACCAAATAAGCCTGCGTTATCATTATGTAAAAAATTTAATCAGTTCAGAAAACAAAGACTTTTACAGATTTTACTTTCTAGAAAATACAGGTTTTAAAAACATGATATTTGACACAAATATTCTGATCCTGCATTTAAGAATTGTATCAACATTTGAAACTTTAAATATCGCCGCAGTCTGAGGATAATGTATGGGTCTACGGAAAGATCGGCAGGAAATGTTCAATATTGGAGGAAGCTTAATTCGCGCAGCCTCTCGCTAGGGTAGGAGCGAACCCTTCCCTCAGGATATGATGGTGTATTAGTCTACGCCTGAACTTGACAGCCTTCGCCAGCTCCCCCAACCCTGTTACTAATGTTCACATTTAAAGCGGATCATTTTACGTTCAGCTGTTTGTGAAAAATTTTAATTCCTGGAAATATCTCTCATATTTGGAATAGTTTCATCATTGTATCCCACGTAAGTGTGGTTAGCAGACAGAAATGTTGGTTCATGTTCTGTAGAGGTGTTGCTGAGGGGCGGGGTAGGGGTGAAAGCGGGGCTTAATTTACTGACAGGAATGCAGAACATGTTGTAAAGGGCTCTCAGATGCTGTCTGTCTTGTAATCCTACTCTCTGTTTATTTTAACCTGATATTTTATTTCAAAACCAACCACAATTCTTAAACCGGTAGGACCATTTGCTTTTAATCAGTTGTCGTACAATGTAATGACTGGTGAAGCGAACCTTATTTCCCCAATCAGTGACACAAGTAATATTTAGTTCACTAACAGAATCAACTTGCGGCATCAAGTTAAACTTCTTGTTGAGAATTCTAGGATCATTAATTAAAATCTGTGTTTCTACAAAATGACCGCTGCTTGGCTGATGCTATGGCTTATAGCGTCAAGTTGAATATCTGTAATTCTCACACAAAAATACAGGTGCAATGTTAATTATCTCAGTTGCCTTAGCAATGTTAACTACTCACAGTTCTTAGTCGCTTTCGAATAGTCTCGAAAAGCGCCTAGTAACTTTGTCATGTCCGTCCGTATGTCCGCAGGTATCAGCGCGGCTGCCACTGTAAGGATTTTACGTGAAATTTTATGCTGGGAACTTCATGAAAATCTGTCAATGAGCTTCATGAAAATCTGTCAAGAAACTTCAATTTTTTTTAAATCGGACAGACACGTCAGGCACTTTACACGAAGGCTTACGTACGTTTTATTGTAGCCTGCGGTATAAATTACCTATAAAAACATTGCTGTGCAACACACAATATTTTGATATATTTGACAGTCACATGTAGCTGAACGGTACAGAGAAAACCTATTGTTGCGGTACGTTGGCTCTCAGCTATCTCGTGTCGGTTAATGTCTTGCCACTCTCAACTGGCATAAACAGGATAACAGGATGATGGACATACCGACAGAGATTCGGAAATGTTGATTTCGACTACAAGCCAGAAAATTTACTGCTTGAGCCAATTTCATCAGAAAAATACTTATGGTAAAAACGTAAGCCAAATTATGAGATGACACTCGAAGGCTTACCACATGATTGGCCGAAAATCCTTGTGACGTATCAGTGACAAAGGTGATCAATTGAAATCATACTGATACTTCTTGTGCAAGACAGATATTTGAAGGGGTATGTGCTGCCCCAAGATTTGCATACTCCTAAGTGTAGGATCGCATTTCAAACAATTCATGACATAGCTTTTTAATCACTTCAGCTCCTAACAACTAAAACATACTGTAACCCGTGCTGAAAGATTTAAAACTGAATTTTCCTTATAAACTGTACTAGTTTTGTATGATTCTAAGAACAAAAAGCGACTATTTTCCCCAAAAATATTAAGTGACTCATCTTTGTAAAAATGAATGTGATGTTTACTGTGCCGTACGAAATCTACTATTAAATAATTTTTTCTTCACATTGGTGCTTCAGAATTTAATAGTTGTGAATGTTTCTTAACCGCTCGAAGACACTAGGATTCAAATTCCAGATAGTACCTAGGACGGAGGGGTTTTAGATTTGTAGTACACGTAATTCACAGCCGTAAGGTGCACCCAGACCGCCAGCATGTGAAGAATTAAAGGTCCGTATATTGCATCGGGGCTGCCATTGAAGGGTTGACTGTTACGAATTCGTATTAGGGATCTATATGGTTCGAATCTTGGCTAGGGCATCCAATAGCCCTAAGAACATTATCAGAATCCATCCACAAAATAACAGCATAAGCACTTGAAGTATTCCACGACGGCACCTTGTCCAGTTATTTGGAATTCGCCTACGCAATTTTTATCATCGGTTACACCTATTTTAAGTGACTACACGTGAATCATTAGGTATATGCCTACACACATAAGTCACTCAGGTATTTAATGCAGTATTCTACTTTACGTTTGCATTCAGACACAAGAATTTCTTAACGAAAATTGGCTAGGGCTCCGTTGTTGTGTGTTGCAACTCTTGCCGGTGTCTTCGCGTATCTTCAGAAATGCTTACAACTCGTACGCAAACTCACCGTCCTCCCCGCTGTACATATAAAGGGGTAGCTTTGCAGGAAGTGAAGAATTTCTTTCCGTACGTACTTCTTTGTCTCAGTTCGTCTCTGTTTGAAGAATGTGAGTAATTGGAATCTTTTGGGCTAATGAATTTTTTTGTACTATTTCTCCCCCTTTCAATTTTTAACCCTCACCGTTTTCCTCCTTTTTCGTAATTCTTTACTTTCCCTTACCCTTTTTCTTTGAGTAAAGAGTCTTTCTACCTCACCTCTTCCCCCCCTCCCCCGCATTTTAACTTCATTCACCCACCCTTCCTGTCCTGTACACCCTATACTTCAACCCTAAAATCTAACTTCTCCGTCCTCCCTCACTTTATGGAACCATTCCTTCCGCCTACGATTTTAGCAAATATAAATCCAAGTGAAGAGCAAATAATCTATAAGGAAATTATCCGAATTTTTATTACTTACGTACTCCGGGCTTGCTTTCTTTTTGTACGCTAGACTGTGCGTAGATATGTTTATGCTGCAGCTGTTCAGTGCTTAGTCTACAGGAATTCATGTTCGTAAAACGCCCGTCCAAAGTACATAACAAATTAGCACATAGTATAATATAACTCGGAAATTTAACGTTACCAATATCCTAGTTTTCCATTGGACATGATAGTAGGATGTTTTCTTTCACCTCAAATTGTTGTTTATCAGATATTTTCTACTCCCTTTTCAAAGCACACCCTTCTACGGTTCTGCCACGAAACTTCTTATGCGTTTCTTTATCTACCCCATTCTTATGACATTTCGAGCCATCTAGTGGCTTCTACATGTCTCTGTCCTAACAACACTGGCTGATTTGTATCAACTAACTTCCTGTTTGTGTGTTATCTCAGTTTTTCGTTCATTTGAGGCGCTTTCGCAAAATTGAAAAAAGCGACTATTTGGCTGCGTCATGTCTGTCTGTCCGTCCACATGGAACAACTCGGCTCCCATTCGACTGGTTTTCATGAAATTTTGTGTTTGAGTGTTTTTCGAGAGTCTGTCGAGAAATTACAAGTTTCATTAAAATATGAGAAGAATAACGGGTACTGGTAGCAAAGCGGTGGATGATTTGGCAGCTGTGAAATATGAATGACTGGATTAAAGTTTAAGTAGTTGGTTATGGAGAAACAGTTACAGTTTACGTACACTGCATCTGTATTTTACTTTAGGTACGTTTAATTTCAAGTCTTGGAATTCAAGCTATACACTTTCAGTAGTCGAATAATATTTGATTTAACGTTCTCCCCTGACTGTGTTCTTCAAGTATTACTTGGAGGGGCAGACAGCGAAGAGTTCTGCTCTGAAGACCATCCAGAAACAAAACTAAGTTTATCAAACGATTCCCCGCCCTTCCAACCCCTTTTAGCTTCATTCTTTCTTCTTTATGAGATGTGAAACTTATTTTTTGCCTATAGTATAGCAAGGTAAGGGAGATAGAGGGCTGCATTTGCTAGAATGGAAAGAAGAGACTTATTCGTTGTAAGAAAGGGCTACACGCTTCCCGGGCTGAGCGAAGTAAATACGAATTCCCGCATGCCTAATCTCATTGTGGTGTCGGTCGCAGATAAACCCCTTCCCTGATGCAGATAGGCCGTGCTGTGTGACACACGTATCACATTATTGTATAGATGTTGTAAGTCCCATCGTGTTTTATTTAGTTATGTGGCACAAATCCAAACAACTTTTATTATTTGTACGGTATGTTTCTTCTTATGCTGTTTATTTTTATATATTTTTATTGTTTACTTATTTAACGGCGAAATCGGTAGCCTATTGTGGCCTACTCACCGTCAGTAGCCTATTGTTGCCTACTCACCATCAGTAGCCTATTGTGGCCTACTTACCATCAGTAGCCTATTGTGACCTACTCACCATCAGTAGCCTATTGTGACCTACTCACCATCAGTAGCCTATTGTGACCTACTCACCATCAGTAGCCTATTGTGGCCTACTTACCATCAGTAGCCTATTGTGGCCTACGTACCATCAGTAACCTATTGTGGCCTACTTACCATCAGTAGCCTATTGTCGCCTACTTACCATCAGTAGCCTATTGTCGCCTACTTACAGTCAGTAGCCTATTGTGGCCTACTTACCACCAGTAGCATATTGTGGCGTACTTACCATCAGTAGTCTATAGTGGCGTGCTTACCATCAGTAGCCTATAGTGGCGTGCTTACCATCAGTAGCCTATTGTGGCCTACTCACCATCAGTAGCCTATTGTGGCCTACTTACCATCAGTAGCCTATTGTGGCCTACTCACCATCAGTAGCCTATTGTGGCCTACTTACCATCAGTACCCTATTGTCGTCTACTTACCATCAGTAGCCTATTGTGGCCTACTTACCATCAGTAGCCTATTGTCGCCTACTTACCATCAGTAGCCTATTGTGGCCTACTTACCACCAGTAGCATAATGTGGCGTACTTACCATCAGTAGCCTATAGTGGCGTGCTTACAATCAGTAGCCTATTGTGGCCTGCTTACCATCAGTAGAGTGCAGTGGATAAGGCCTTCGCAGACCCATTGTCGCGGGGCCCCCATAGGTCAGTGAGGCCCCAGATAATTTGGACAGGTTTCCTTCCTGACAGAAGGCAGTACTCTGGATTCCTCTTGTACGATGTGTGAGTAACTTCGCTAATAATTACAGGAGATCTCCTGCCGGTTATTTATGATACTGTATCAGTAAATCATTTTTAACATTTTATGTATTTAATTCATCACACTAAGTTGTAGAAATTATTTCAAGTCGCGCCGCTTTTTTAATGATTTTGCGCCATAAGCTTGTGAAGCACTTTTGGCCTGCCCGTCATATAATCCTCATTCTCTGTAGCCACATGTGCTTTGAATCATTCAAATAAATCTGCCTGATTCCTTTTTAACTGTGTTCGTATGGTGATAATTTTATCCGAAAGATGTCGTGAGTAGACCTGTATGTGTCTCCTAAGCTTGTAATTGAAGTATGGTTGCCAGGCTTGAGGTCCTTACGGAGGTGCTGCTGAAGGTCCAAGTCGTCTGGAGTGTGACGCCATGTCGACTGGTAAATAGGCTAGAAAGAAGGTTACTCTTCTCAGACTGCTCAACCCTGACGATACTATCACCTCCCCAAAATATAGACCTTTTTTCTTGAATCACCCTGTATAATGTCTTAAAATTAATAAAGCTAATGATATATGGATAATTTTAAATACTGTTACATATTAATTGTGCTTTTATGATGGAGCATACAGTTTGGTCCCTCTTGAATGTTAACTGTAGTCGCGCTTCCCCTAATCCAAAGTATCCCATAAAGTGTTGAACTTGCAGACCGCGCTATTATCAGCAAAGGAACAACCGCGATTTTTGAGGGGTTGTTGCATATTTTTGGTTTGAATAAATGTAGGACAGTGCTCATGATTGTCGCCATACTTTGTGTACCCCCACATTTCTTTCGCTTCGTGCTCCTAAATTAAAAACTTGGCATTCAATGTTTCTGTTGCTTCTACCAGGCCTATTTCAGATTCTATGTTTCGAATTCACTTCGTAGTGGCCCAGTTTACATCTGAAATTACATCACTATTAGCGATATTGCAAAGACTTTGGTTATAACGCTATTACTTTGAATCATAATTTTAACATAAATGACGCTTTTGTATCATATTTAATAAAAAGACTAGTTTTAGAAATACTTAATTAAATTATGGCGAGTACGCTTGATTCCTTTCAAAATAATTTCCATCGGAATCTACACACCATTCCACACGAGCCTTCAAATTCTCAAAGCGACCCATGAAGTATTTTTGTGAAAATACTTTACGTAAACCTGGTTTCTCCATACACCTCACGTGACAAATTTAAGGTTTCAATGAGAGGTTTATTCAATTTCACAAGGCATTATTGAGGTCTGTGGAGTGTGTGGATGGCTTTTTAATGAATTCTTTTTATAAATCTGTTAAGTGTTAATTTACCCTTCGTGAACAGGTGAGAATGCAAAGTAAATACTGTACATCGAAAGGTCTTGATTATAAGGCAAATACCAAATTGAACCGACGTACTTTTTGTGTTTCCAGAAGGTGAGACGGTTTAAGATTTTTGTTATCTTAAACCTGCCCAAAAAATCAAAGTACAGAGTACCTTATTTTATTCTTCGTGGGATTGTAGAAGTTCTTCTTTTTGTGCAAATACTGAAGACCTGTAAATTTTGTGAAAGACAAAACAGTCGGTTTGGCAGAACGTGGCAAATTCTGGGCTGGGTTCTGCAGGATTAGACAGTGGGTGTGGTAGTCGAATGGGATTCATTAACGAAGAGCTAGGAACGTCCTTTGCTAGTGCAGATCCTGCGGGTTGCTCTCTCTCTCTCTCTTTCAGTTTCTGCGCCGACAAAAGCCAAGACGTCCCCAGGGAAGAAGGCAAAGTAAAGGCTTCATCAAAGAAACATGGCTCTCTTTTTCTCTTATACAACGGAATGTGTACATGCATTTCTTTCTTTAGAAAGCGTTGATAAGAAGACCCGTCAAAGAAGAAGACGCTGGGGAAAAAAAGAGTTAAAAAGAGGAACTTCAAATGATACTTTTTGCTTCTTTCCTCGTCTAAGCAAAATCTACAAAGTAACAAGAATTTTATAATTAGGAACTCTGAAATGTAGGCCTGCTGTAGCCATGACGGGATGTTACAGGGGAAGGAAGGGAACAAGTTTCAGTGAATTCAACCAACGTTCTGAAATTTCCGTTTAGTACAGCTTTTATTATTTGAGGTGGGTTGTTTGAGTTTTCCTCGCGCAATAAATTTATACTTTTATTTCTTGTGCTGTGCGAATTTAAAATTTTTTCTTTATATTTAAATCTTCTTCCTCACATTGTCATGCTGATTTAAAATCCAGTATTTTCTTTCGTAAAGTGCAACGATAATAATATTCTGCTATCTGAATTTGTTAACACACGTAGTTTACATTTCTGTGCCAAAACTCATACGAAGCGGATCCTTTACCGCGTACCTAAATTTGTGTACTGACATTCAAAGGCTTTTTCCGCGTTTAGTAGTAGAAACAACAAAAAAAAGGAAGGACTGTGGGGTGCTTTTGATTTTCCTGTAAACTATATTATGCTGGAGTCATTGGGAGGTGGTTAGGTGGATTGGCAGATGGATGGGTGCGTCGGTGGGTGTATGGTTGGGTGGATGCTTGGGTGAGCACGTAAGTAGGTGGAGAATAGGTGTTCAGATACATGTGTAGGCCTACAGGCAGGTAGGGAAGTAGATATATATATATATGGGTAGGTGTATCAATAAATCGAATGGATGGATGAATGGACGGATGGAGAAACGAATGTATAGATACGTGTCAAAGTTTTGGAAAAACACGCTGCCTCCATCTTCAGGATAATCTGTTTCTTTTATCATACTGTAGACTCCTAGAATTGTATCTTTAATTTGCTGTATTTAAAACTCACCACTTTTTAAATTTCCTTCATTATAGGTACTCTAATAAATTTGATTACAGGAACATATATATATTGGACTACAGCAACCATAGGTGCAATGACAATTACATGCAAAAATTTATAAGGCAGACCTGAAGGGAAGGGCCACTTGGGAGACACAGGCATTGACGGGAGGATGATGCATGTATTAATATAGATACGGAAGAAAAAATTGTAAGGATGTGGATTGGATTCATCTGGCACGGACAGGGTCCAGCGGATGGACCTTATGAACACGGTAATTCAAATAACGTGTATTGTCACCAACTCGTAAACAACATTGCAGTACAGTATAGCGAACTTTATTAAACTCCCGACGTGTTTCGGTGTGAGATCATACCATCCTCAGGGGAGACTCAAAGAACACATAAGTACGTTGGTCACTAATAGGTTCGTACACGGTATGGGTATTTTTAAATAGCGTAATTCAACTTCAGCTTCCATAAAAGGCGAGTTATTTTTGACAAGCTGGAAAGAGCCGTTGTGTTCAGTGGAATAAGTTAGTTGGGTGTGACACTCAAAGCAAAAGAAAGCAAACATAAAACGTTAGAACCACACGACAAAGCTACGTTTACCGTCAGGAGTAAATGTAAAGTCATCCGATTACAGGCCTAGACAGGCCCTGAGTGTTCCAGGAAGTTGAGGCTCCCAAATTTCTAGACAGTCAGCACTTGAAGGTGGTCAGGTTATCAGCCCTAGGCACCGGCCGTCTTGTCCCCTAGGAAATATTCCTGGTACTCATTTCTGTTAGAGGCTGAGTCGACCACAGGGCCGTAGTGCGGCCGGAAGGATTATGTCAAACCGTCAGTAGTGCTGATTGTAAATATGTCAGAATTAGTTATGTTATGCTCAACCTGCAGTTATATTGACATGAAAACTGTGGGATCCATCATAATAAGAAATTTTTTTTCCAAATTTATGTAAGGTGTAGATGCCCAATAATGGCATCCATTGAATTATAAGAATTTGCATTTTCGTGACTTCTTGAACATCTTGTCGCTGTTACGCCATTTCTAACATAACTCACGTACAGACCTTACGTAACCTTATGGGCTCATTTAACGTTACTTGTGTACGACTGCCAAGAGGAGCACTCCCCCCCTCTAACAAGAAGCACCAAGCACGACCTCGCGTGTAGCTTATGTGCAGCTTCTTGCAGATCAACCCTATACTTCTATTTTATAGTAACTAAGGAAACTATTCCTGGCTGCAAATGCTAAAATAAGTGGTGAATCAACCGGCACGTGAGATATAACGGCACGATTGTCAACTTTTTTTGTTGTTGTTATGGTTTTATGGTCTCTCCTTTTTTGACAGAAAAGGAACTCTGTTGGGTTGACAGGGGTACCTGCCCTAGCTGTTACGTATAAGGGGATGAACCGACGATAACCGGTAAAAGCCAGCCAATAATTTTAAAACGTATCTTTAGATCGTCAGTGTGAAACGGAACACGAATTGTTAACGAAGCGAGAAGGATTACTCGATATGCTGTGTAGTCGTTCGGAAACTTACCGAATGCAAATGTTCTTGTAGGAAGAGTAAATACAGTAAGAAAATTTTGAATTTTCTTGGCATATTTCGTGATCAAGTAGAGTACTATATTTTGATTACGTATCACTGAATATTGCTTCGTAGCTTAATAATCTAAAATCTAACGTATGTGTTTAATGTTGTGCATGAACCATCCACTAATGTATCATACGCTGCTGGTTGTCTAAGAAAAGCATTCTCCCTGACGATGGCCGAAAAGTTGCGGCCGAAACATGTTGGAGATTATAAAATAATTGTGCATTAGTTGATTGACTAATAAGTCTGTTTAACGTATGTTTTTACACATTTTGTTTTCTTCTTCCTTACGCGGATAATGTGAGAAAGCTACGCTGCTTAAATGCACAGGAACGGAAAGACTTGATTTACGCCCTTAAGTAAAGCATGGCACTCACTGAGCGGTTTCCATAAAACGCATAATTACTGAGCAGAATTTTGTGTAAATATGCTGCACCAAATTTTACCCAACTGGACCAAAAGTGTAGAAATTACGGGCATAAATTCATTCACATCCGTATGGAAAGTACGTCTTCTACCGCTACGATATTCATAAAACTCACAATTTCATCACGGCATTAAACAGAGATCGCTAATAACGAATTTTACTTGTATGGGTCGGGAAATATGGAAAGTGCGAATAAAAATTCCATTTATACCCTTACGTCAACTATGACTGTCACTAAGCCGATTTTTACAAAACTTCTTTTGCAGCTTTTATGTAAAGTAGTCTGTACCGAATTTGATGAAAATCCTACGAATGGTTTAGTCGTTTATACTGGGTCACAAGCCAACAGACAGGCAGACAGACAAACATGATTTCAAGATAAGTGGTTTTCTTTTAATTCGTAATGGGTGTCTAAAAAGTGCTTAAATCAAAATATTAGGCTTTTCAAAGGAATGCCAATAAAATGCTTTAATTTAAAAGAAGATTTTTCAAACTTACACATGGATATCGATACGTTACTCTTTATGCAGGTTCATTGCTTTGAGGAAAGGCATTACAGAATCCTGTTTATCCTTCGGTAAAAGTTTTAAGAAACTTCATTTTAGAGCACTTCGTTTCAAAATTGTTCGTCTTCAAACTGAACAAGTAGACTGCCGAAAATGTTAAGATAGAGTAAGTTACAAGCAGTGCATACGGTGTAGATGTACAAGCAAGGTTGTGCAGTAACACAACTCTTTGTGAGCTGCAAGAATACAGAATTCCGTGTTCAAGAACTGGGAGCGGAGTTTACATCTGCTCCACACCGCAGATCAAGGAGGGCTATTACATTTCCTATGGCCTATTGTGTGTAATTAATTGAAACCTTATTACAGCATCTGCACTCTTTAATTGATTAGTCGTTACAAGTTGTAAGGTTTTAGAATATGAATGTCAGTTATCTGTATAGATGTAATTGGAGCATAAATTCTATATATTTTGACTTCCTCGTTTAAAATGTTTCGTTTCGTAGTCCTTCTGTCTTCTGCCTACTTGTTCACAGTAGGTGTAGAGGGTTTTTATATTCATTTGATCACACTCAGACACACGCCACAGTCGGTAGGACTCCTCTGGACGAAGGATCGGCCCGTCGCAGAGACCTCTACCTGACAACACACAAACACTCACAAGAGACAAAGGTCCATGCCCCCGGTGGGATTCGAACCCACGATCCCAGCAAGCGCTCGGCCGCAGGCCCACGCCTTAGACCGCGCGGCCAGTGGCATCGGCTTGTTTAAAATGTAAAGTACGTAATACAATTAACTGCATAGTTTCTAGGATACACTATTGCTTCTAAGGCTACATAGGCCTGTTATTAAACGGGTGCAAACGCCGTTTCCGCATGTAAACAACAGTGCTGTAAGTCATGGAATGTGTCACAGGTAGATAAGTCCTTCGCCTGCTTCCGCTGAAATTAGACATTACGCTTTACTTCAGAAAAAAACATGAGGTAGAGTACATCAAGGTGCGCTACCAAGCCGTTTTCTTAACACAGTTTGCTTTCCAATTTCACTAGACAGAGGAATAAATCTTCATGTTCAAAGAGCCCATGTGACTTCTGTCCACAGAATTGTGCCGGTCGATGCAAAATATAACACAGCATAAACTACAAACCTCACGTTAAAATAAGGACCGGGATAGCGTAACCGGTATAGTGACTCGCTACGGGCGTCAGGGTCCGGGGATCGAATCCTGGTAGGGCTGATCTCTTCTGCACCCGTCCAGATGGGCTCTGGGACCCACCCAGCCCCTTATAAAATACATATCGGGTTATTCTCGGGGGTAAAGCTGTCGGGGAGTGGCGTTAACCACTCACCCCCCTCTAGCGCTGAGGTTAAAGAAAGAGTAGAGCTATACCTCTACTCCCCCTCTGGGCCTTCACGGCGTGTTATACGGTGGAATTTATGTTTTACCTTCACCTCACATTAAAATGTGTAATTTTATTTAAGGTACACGTTGATATGGCGAATATGGAGCCAGGTTAGCTCAGTCAGTATAGTGACTAGGCAACAGGCTGGACGTATGACGAGCCGTGTTTCGATTCCCGGCAAGACCAAGACTTTCGTCTCTTCTACAAAACTTTCAGATCGGCTTGTGGGCCCACCCAGCCTACCGTTCAATGCCCACCGAGGTTATTTCCAAGAGATAAATCGCCCTGGCCGTAAGTCTAACCACTCTCCCCCTTCCAACCACCACCCAATGCTGAGGTTAGGAATGCATGGAACTATACCTCCAACCTTTCACATGCTTTCATGGCGTGCTGACAGAGACCTTTACCTTTACCACTGATGTTACGAACAGTTAACATAATTCAAGTAAAATAATTTACGATACTTAAGCAGTCTGACGTACATAATGCATAGTTGCATTAATAAATGAGTCGACGAGGCGTCGTAAGGAAAGTTAACATGCTGAATTCAGCAGCACGCCGTTAAAACGTGTAGGGATAGAGGGAGGCCTGTAGCTTCACTCATGCTTAACCTCGGCATTAGATGAATGTGGATGGTTAGCTTCACGTCCCGGCCGCTTTACCGCCGGTGAAAGTGACCGCGGAAGCCATTGAATAGGAGACTGGATGGACGCCACATTCGGATTGGACGCTTTGGCAAGAAGAAAAACGTTCTTGTCTCCTCTGAGAATTAAACGCCGATTCGTGTGTTGTCCGGTCCTTAGTCTAGTCACTACATCAACTGAGCTATCCCGATTCTCGGTGAGTTTTGAATAATCTAGAAGAAGGAATTTTGTTTATTATTCTCCTGTTTTTGTCTTCAAAGTGATAACATTTCATGAGATTTTTCCACCAGCATTTGGTAGTAGTTCTTGTTTTCCATATCAAATATATGATTGAACTACGCAGTGTCCTAAAATTAATGTGCCAGTATTACTATGGGAATTTTATAATATTAGAACTTCTTCTTATCGATTTTACTGTGATTCATAGTCTACGTTACCAGTGATAGATGCGTTCAGCTTTCGTAGCATAGTCTACTCGCATTTATAAATTACTGCGTATGCCTGTATATAAGACGGCTCAATTTTTCCGTATGTGTTACTTAAAAAAAAATTAGAACATTTAGAAAGTGAAATAAAAGGTTAATACTACTTCGGAGAGGTTGACATAAAACTAAAAATAGTATATAACAACCTTAGGTACTGTATGAACATAACTCAATACATCCTTTTAACACAGACATTTCGCTTTACACGCGACGTCTAACGTGTTGCTGGGAAATGACGTAAGACTTCGCTTATAGGGCGACCCGTACTTTTCAGTGAGGGTGTTCAGAAAATACATTATATTTGGACTTGTATGTTGTTTTTATCGGCATCAGAGCCTGTAGGTTACGAATGTAAAAGGAGAGAGAAAAAAACACCACATGTCGCCGACACTTTGGTAGTTTATAAATAATTCCTCATATTTGCTTATTCAATCTGGAATTATCTTGCTTATCCGTTGTTCTGGTATGTGTCGCCCTGCTACGTGTCCGGAAGGTATCGAGTTTAGCACTGTGTTGTAGAGACACCACTGTGTCTCGGATACAGTTACTGTAAATCATGTTTTCCTTTTTGGCCACTGTGATGGATGTGAGTGGTCAGCTTCACAACCAGACTGTCATGACCCCGTGAAAAAAACGTCGGTAACCATGGAATAGGCAGCTGGGTGGGCCCCAGAGCCAGTACGGACGTTTTGGAAAAAAAATAACTCCTTTATATCTTCAGGAATCAAACCCTGGATCCTCCAGTTCATAGCCTGGCCACTATACCGAATACGCTGTCTCGTCGCCTTTCGTTGTAGATAGGCTTTCCTACAACAATGTCTCTATTTAATCAGAAAACTGAGTTAACTTCTACACTGTTCCTTCTTTCAGTCTGAATGGTCGATGGATGAATTTCACGGTATAAGTAAGGGACGTTACCGTGCTGCACTCTGAGGCAACCCCTAATATAGTCGCTTGCATTTTGTTGGAGATGTAAGATATAAGGTAAATTGGCTTTACTGATTGCACATCTTACTCCACGTTACATTTAGCTGCGAGTTACTTTATCATTGTTAGTTCACTAACCCTATGCTCAATAAAGTCAAACCACTCCCAGCCATAATTCTAAAAGAAGAATGTGGTGTTCATTAACTGCGTTTCCTCTAAGAAGCAGCAGGCCAAGCTTGAGGCTTGTAGAAGAGTGGTCGAGCAATATTGAAATTGAAATAAATTGAGTATTCAAATTATATTACAGCAATTAGGAAGCATGAATTCCCAATAATTCTCTCTCGTTGCCAACGTCTTTCTCTCCTTTTGTTACTTTCGTGAGGGGAAGGCTTCATTTTGTTCCTGTTGGAGAATTTTTGCGTCTCTTAAATTTCCCACCTTCCCCCATGCTCCTAGAATTATGCTGGCACAAAGGATTTCTAGCATAAAATAAGTGAAGATACTTCTCCAGCTAATTGCTAAATTTTATGCACAGTTGTTTAGTGTATTTTTGCAGAAGGACAATGAGTTTCACTTCATTAACTGCAAAGACAGCCTGTTCTTCTGATCAAGCATCAATTGGTGCCAGGTAGAAGGACAAAGAAGTTTCGGACATTACTGCGTCTGACTGGTATTTAACCCTTTAAAGACGAAGCGTATCTGTTTTATATAAGGACTCAGTGCGTACCGCGCTGTAAACACTCTCCACTTCGGTTATAAAAACCAATCTCTTAATGTTTTATAAGGCAAAAGTTGCTGTTTGTTCTGAGATCCGTACAAAACACATAAACGCAATGTGGGCACCACGTAGAATTTTTTAATGTTAAACCTGGTGGTATGTAAAGTTACCGCTAGGCTTTAACAGGTTAAAGTAACTTCTTTTTTCGTCGAATATAAGCTAAATAAAATATATGGAAAATATCGGAACAAATATGTGATAGTAAAACGACAACAACAAAAATGCATGCCAGTTTAAATGTTTTTTCTATATAAAATCCGAGAGGCGTAAAAAAACACTTTTTCTTCTTATCAGTCTGACGATATTCGGTTTAATTCCTTCTCTTAGCACAGGCGGTTGACAGACGGAAATACAGAACATTATGTCTAGTCTAATATTGGACACAGAAGGAGGGATAAATCTGAGTGGTAACTGTCGTGGTGATAAACATCATTATTGTGATCACAGTGACTCTTATAAAGTAATTATAGCGATCATAATCATTATAAGACAGATGATGATGATGCTGAGGATGATGATGATGATTATTATTATAAGGCTATAACTATAATGATAGCGATGTTAATGCTTGTGATAACAGTGATAATGATAACGATGATAATAACGACGATGATAACTGCAGTGGTGATGATAACGACGTGATAATGATGGCTTTATTGTACTGCACTAAACGTCCGGGTTTATTCGATCGCGTTCCTACATCGAATAAGGAAGGTACTGTTTTTACATGTCTTCCCGGAAACCAGCGATACTGACTGAAGCTTTTCTTGGTTTACTCAGTCCGTCCAGCAAATTTTTGGCATAGTACCGTGCATAATTCCGTGATCGCTTCCTTTCAAATCCCTTCCAGTTCATCGTTACACCAGTCTTTTCACCACAGATACTATACAGTCTAATATTCTTGCAGCGTCGTAAGATGAACCACAGAACCTCGCCACCTCTGGGGACACGCAGTTCTTTGCGGTACCTACAGCACCAGTAAATTTCAGAACAACACCACGTGCATTTCATTGGACACTGGTAGCGTCTCAGCTTGTTAGGAAATTCACCACTTCTAATGCAACCCAAACTTCATTTTTGTCACAAGACAAAGAAAAGCGTGTTAAGGCATTTGGACGTTCTCAGATAGTGGTAATCTGGGTTTTTAAAACGTGCAGCATACTGTATTTCGGAGGAACATGCCTTCTCCATATGCAGGCCAAATTCCCCTCACTGTATTTCGGAGCACAGAAACTCCACGAGACAACGCCATTGTACTTTGCTTCCAGCTACTGCCTTGACCTCTGTCCAAGTCTTTCCCACAGTTTCAGCTTCCTCCTCTAGCTTTCTCCTTCATCTCCTTCTCAGTTTTACTCTTCTACGTTTTCTTTGGCGGTTCCAACTCAAAGTTTGTTGCTGTATGGCAGAGGAATGCTTTCTCAGTTAATGTACGATGCACTTCTATTTCCTCAGTTTGATTTGCTCTGCCACTGGTTTCTCTTGTCCAAACCCCCACTCAAAGCCTTCATCACGTAGACCTTCCTAAGGCACCTCCTCCATTTTCAGGGTAAATGAATTTGGTTTTGAGGGATGCTAAAATGTCGGTAGGGAGAAATACAATCGTCACATTTCTCCTCCAAAACACTTCAGCATCCACCTGAACCCAATTCAGTCACCCTGAAGATGGAAGCAGCATGTTACAGCTATACGTCAGAAAAAATGCTTTGTATAATACAGTGTAAAACCCCATAAGGCCATCATTTGAGTGTCATTCGTCGTGAAAACCTGAAAAATTATAACACTAAATTGTCGTTGCGTCTGCGAATTGAAACGTCACACAGGCCGTACAGTCTGATCCGCTCACAAATATTTCCTTCTTCTGAACGACAGAGAATCTTTTTCCCACAGCCGAAGCCGTCTGATTTCTTCTTCAACTATTCTGTTTTGTCAGCTTCTCTTGTCTTACATGTGTCCCTTACATCGTATCGCATTTCCCTATGAGAACTCTAAACTCTTTCAGTCATTCTACCTGGTGAACAAGTAAGAGCAAAATATAAATGCAAATTAATGCAGTGTGTGCAAAAAGTTCGTTACATATTCTGAAAAAACAACATAACATTAGAATGGTGACACATTAGAACATCTGTAGATGTCTCAGTGTGTCTGCAATATGCGTAACCGGAATTAGGCACACCTTGAGTATAAAGTGGTTTAGAGGAGTATGATGGATGTACTGTTCAGAGAAACGCTTCAGTACTTCGAACAAGGAAGTGCAGTGGTTTCGACGTGTGTGTGTTTTATCCGTGGGGCAAAGATTCACGTATAGATTCTCAAACGAGTTATTTAACCTTTTAAAACCTAGCGCTAACTTTACATACCACCAGGTTTAACATTAAAAAATTCTACGTGGTGCCCACATTGCGTTTATGTGTTTTGTACGGATCTCAGAACAAACAGCAACTTTTGCTTTATAAAACATTAAGAGACTGGTTTTTATAACCGAAGTGGAGAGTGTTTACAGCGCGGTACGCACTGAGTCCTTATATATAAAACAGATATGCTTAGCCTTTAAAGGGTTAAAGGTGGCAGTCGTATTCTATAATTTTTCGAAGTCAGTTTTTGAATAATACATTAAAACACATCACAACTTCCTTCGCGCTTCTCTTACTCTCCAATTCTGACCACAGCCCAGTACACCAACCGCTGTTATAACAAAATCTCCATCTGAATTACCACATGCTGCCTTAAGGCCTTCGCTGTTCTGGGATATTACGCGGCATACGTTTTCATTTGGTACCCACGTTTCGGGACAGCATACCGATTCCATCTTCGAGGTTCCAACAGCCCAAGAAGAAGTGTCTTCTTTGTCAACCGGGGCAGCATAATATCCCAGGAGAACAAAGACTTCAGCTGCACCGCGGTGAGAGCCTAAAATCTCACATGCCCCTTTTTTCTCAGTTTTACTTCGTGTGGAACACCTTTCTGTGGGCCGGGATAGCGCAGTCAGTATAGCGATTAGCTACGGGATGGGCGACGCTGGGATCGAATCGCGGTGGGGGCGAAATTTTCCGCACCCTTTCAAACTGCCCCTGGGGCCCACCCAGCCGCCTGTATAATCGCTATCTGGTCGTTCTCCGGGGTAAAGCTGCTGGGACATGTCCTTAACCACCCGCCCCCATCTAGCTCCGAGGTTAAAGAAAGGGTAGAGCTATACCTCACCTCCCCTTCTATGTCTTCATGGCATGTTACAGGGTGAACCTGAACCTTTACGTTTACCAAGGAATTACTTTTTTCGTGCTTTCTTTATTAGAATGATTTGCCTTATTCTTCCTACCGCCTGTGACCCATGCAAAGAACAAACTGTCACCCTTTAAAGATGGAGCGTATCTGTTTTATATAAGGACTCAGTGCGTACCGCGCTGTAAACACTCTCCACTTCGGTTATAGAAACCAATCTCTTAATGTTTTATAAGGCAAAAGTTGCTGTTTGTTCTGAGATCTGTACAAAACACATAAACGCAATGTGAGCACCACGTAGAATTTTTTAATGTTAAACGTGGTCGTATGTGAAGTTACCGCTAGGCTTTAAAAGGTTAAACAAAGCAAGAAACGAAATTTCACACAGTAAGAGACAAATGGCATTGTGATCCAACGTTACCCACAAATGAAAGGAGTTCTTTAAAAAAAGGGCGTCGTCCAGAACAATAACATATACAGTGAAGCTGCGACGTCAAATGGAATTACAGGGGTCCTTAACCAGGACGTTCCCTATGCATGCACATCGCCCTGTATTATTAAGCAGAGTAATTTGCGAAGCTGTACCTACTACAGGATGCAGACCTGCCTTCTGCTTAGCCATCTTCCCCTTCGCCACCTCAGGGTTGTCACCACACGGAAAGAAACAATCCGTTGCTCCAGAGACTATGGAGGAAGGAAGGTGTACAAAGGAAACAAAAAATAAAAGTAGCACGGAAATAATGGCTAATAATTATAGTGTTCTATGTGCTAAACATGTCAGCAAGTTTGAGGGAACGAGTGGTCGAATTGTCTACATATGAAGATATATGGTAGAATAGCGTGATTGTATGAAACATGCAATGACTTCGGAATAATATCACTCCGAGAAAACTGCGTTGGAAAATACGCGTCATTGAAGTGGTATAATGTCTGTTATTAACGTGCAATAGAATGGTTTATTACAAAGGGTAAGTCTTGTTTTGCCATGCTAATGCAACAGGCCTTTATTTTTGATTTGACAGTTCTTGTGGTTTTTTTAAATTACAGACATAAACATGTCGGTGGTTTTTAGGAACATATCGAAGGATATTATCAGGAATAAAGATAGGTTGCGCTATGTGTGTGATCTCACATGCAAGCGACAGTTCCTCCTTTTGCTTCGTTTTAAATTATCAGAGAGCTTGACAAGTAAGAGGATAGCTATTTATGTAACTTCATGGTAATAATTGTGTTCATGTCACAAGTTAATTATTATGGTGTGTATTAATACTGACTAAAGAAATCTTAAGTGCATGGCGTTTAACGTTATAAATATTCTGGCGCTTGTCCTGACCTTGTTGAATCCTGTCTGCCACTTCACACTCTATTCCTTAGTATCGAGTTTCTTATCATATTATTATCTACCTCTACTTCTATCAAATTGTTATTTTCTTCAAGTTTTTACTCCTACAACACCGTACGTTTCACCATCGTATATTTAGCAAGAAGAATAATGTAAGTAACTCTCCTTATTTGCACTCTCTTCAGAACAAAACAGCTAGTTTACCTAATTCGAACCAAATTATGTTTTTGACACTTTGAAGAAAAAATGAATCAATATTTTTGATAAAGGATCATTTCCTGGCTCACAGACTAAAGAGGATTCTGCCATTAGAAAGAAGAGTTACTTGATGTAATGACCTATATAGAATAAATATGCGTGTAGTGTGAGAATAACACGGAAAACTGCGTAGGTAAAATGCAGAGCTTATTTATATTAAACCTTTAAAGACGAAGCTTGTCGGTTTTGTATAAGGACTCAGTGCGTACCGCGCTGTAAACACTCTCCACTTCGGTTATAAAAACCAATCTCTTAATGTTTTATAAGGCAAAAGTTGCTGTTTGTTCTGAGATCCGTACAAAACACATAAACGCAATGTGGGCAGCACGTAGAATTTTTTAATATTAAACGTGGTGGTATGTAAAGTTACCGCTAGGCTTTAAAAGGTTAAACCTGTCGATGCATGCAGCAACCACCGACCTGTAAAGGGTTAATCATTCCACATGTTTCATCTACAGTTTAGATTCACCTTAATCGTACGTTTATTTTACCGTCATGATTTCTTACCGTAGGTTACAATTGAAACATATCGTTGAAGCTTTTCATCCAACAAATTGGTTGATGTCATGAAAACGGATTTAAAAACATTGTGAGTAAGTGTAACTGTCACGAACAATAATTCTGTTTCATTGTTCTTCTGTTACACTAGCATCCCTCATTGTTGGGTAGGCACCAAAACACTGGAGTTAAGCCCACGCTACTGATAAGTGAAGATATATGTTTTTTCAACACATGAAACCCAGTAATTGTTTTTTTCTTTTCAAAACTTTCCACTTACATCCACCAGCGTAGTCTCTAAATCATTTTACCATCTCTTACAAAAGTGGGTTAATGTTGTAATTATTGACAATATAAAATTAATTTCAAAAATGTTTCTTTACTGGTATAAATATGGTTTCCTAGACATATTTAAGCACTAATTTAAAGTAATCAATGTTTTCTGCCATGTTCTAATTTTTCTAACTAACCATACACTTTTCATCTAATTTACCCACCAACGCAGACCGCAACTTCATGATTTTTTTACTCTTTTTGTTAATTGTTCCCCGCGTCCATCTGGTACGTTTCTTTTTTATTTTACTGTAAGCTTAGTAAGCCTGCAAGCAATGGCGGAGAGCTGCAGTCACGTGATAAATCGCTTTTTTTCCGTCTCGTAGTAATAGCAGAAGAAACTGAACAGATCCATTAATTCAAACAGCATTTCCATCTTGCACTTTATAATGGGACCAGCATTTCCCACTAGAGAGAAACCACAACGTCTTCGTACAGTTTATGGTTTCTCTCAATTTATGTCTTAGATGTATATCGTACCTACAGACTTTGTGTTTTTGTTGCGCCACTTAATTTACTGGTTGTAATTAAGACATTTGTTCAATTTAAAATTGAGAAGGGCACCATGATAACAATGCAATTTAAAAAGACGTACAGTAAATTTCTAAAATATTAATTTTACTGAAGGTTCACGTAAAATATGCTTCGAACTTTGACTGTGAGGCACCAATTGTCAGATGTTTAATTTCAAACATATTTAAATATGAAAATAAGTATTATGTCTTCTAGATACAACATTTTACTTGGTCCTACCGGAAACGACATTCGTTTCAGAATTTAGAGCGTGATTGAAGTAAGTCGTGATTTCGTTATGTAATGTAATTTAAGACTGTTATCAGTGTATGACTGTACGTTACTCTGCACAATAAATACTGGTTGACATATTTCAAAGATGAACTTACATATTGATTTAATAATGGTAATAATATTTCTACCCTTTAGTGAATATATTTCCATTACGTAAAGTTGTCACATTACACTGACGGAATTAAACTAAACAGAGCAGCGGAGACGATAATTATTGCAAGAAAATATGAAAAAGAGCGGTTTGATGAAAAATATTTCACCATATTAGAACAAGGACTCCAAAAAATATATCAGAATGTTTGGTTGACTGATTTGTTTGTTAATATTTGGAGTGTTTAACGGCACTATTTTAACTACAGCACAGTAACGTGGAGATTCGTATTTAGGGAGGATTTATTTAGGAGATCACGACTGGACGTCTGTGTTTGTATGAAATTCATTCTCAGTGGACGTACGTACTCTCAGTGTTGACAGATGGCGATAACTGTCATATATGTCGGTAAGTACAGACCTTCACATGAATTTTCAACGGGCCAATTCCAACAGTAATTATGAATTGTAAGGACTTAAGAATCTGCAGTGAGGTGGTCGTGGTCTATTTCAAGCTATTTCTAGGAATTAATCTGTGGAGGCTGAAGGAGATCACGAAAATTTGAATCTACATGGTGTTAAACCGTTCGAAATTCAAACCAGTTACGTACGAAATTAAAGTTGGGCGCGTTATCTCTATGCCAACGACTTTAACGCATCATATTATGAACAGCTGTTAACTGGAATAGGCTTTAAATTTTGTATGGCTAAAAATTTGTCTGATACGCTTTATGTTCACAGTGGTCTCAGCAAGCAGATGCTTTATCGCCATTGCTTTTGACGTCTCCTTTAGAATATGAAGTGAGATACGTCCAAGTAATCAGCACAGATTGTAATTAGGTGGAACATGTCAGTTTCTCGTCTGTGCTGATCATACAGATTTGCTGGACGGAAACATACGTAGCTTCTGTACCACGGAAACAAAGAGCCGCCTATCTCAGCCAGTATAGTTGCTAGACCACAGGCGAATAGGTGTTACATGCCCACAGCCTGGGCGTCACAGAGTCCAGAAAGACTTTGGCGCCCATCCAGACTTCTACCCAGCAGTGCCAGGGGTTTTTTGCCCTTGGAGGAACTCATTATAACTAGACACTAAGCCGTAAGCTCCATCCAGTGCAGGAGGTGAAGAAGACGTGGAGTTGTACCTCCAAAAGAAGGCTAGGGCTCTTAGGGGGCTGAAGAACGTGTCTCTTACCCTGGACTATAAATACACAGACACCGTGGAAATCAGATTTATCCAGAACAGGCATGCTCAACTGGTTTCTGTGTAGGGCACAACTCACTCTGTCATTGTACTAAACGTGGCTGGAGTCTATGCTGGCACCGGCAATTGAGACGGTCTAGCAATATTAAGGCGATTGTGACTTTTTCCGTTTTGTCTGCTTACTGCACCACAGCTCATACGCTCCATCTATCCCCCCCCCCTCCCCCCGAGCATAAAGACTATTCTGAGAGTTAAGTAGGCGTGGGGTCGAGAAATACGTGCAGAGAGAAATAAATGTTATGTGTGTTATTAGAATTTACACCAATAAATTCTTAAAACTCTGAGGACCCCAACGCCGTACATTTTTCGTTTCTTACACTCAGTAATAACAACGTAGCGAAAGCGCGAACTTATGAATTGGGACCGAAATTAGTGCCACTTACTTGAGAATTCTGAAATGAGCTCTCATGGCACACTTTAAACGAACATGCAAATTTGGTTAAGGGAATTTTTGTAGAACGTAATAAAAGCTGGAGGCCGAGCAAAGACACTTCACACTTTGGTCTGATAGCGATATCTGTGGAAGCACTTCACTCTTTGGTCTGATAGCGATATCTGTGGAAGCACTTCACTCTTTGGTCTGATAGCGATATCTGTGGAAGCACTTCACTCTTTGGTCTGATAGCGATATCTGTGGAAGCACCTCAATGAGGCTTGTGACGTTGTGTGTGGATTTAGGTTACGAATATGCTTGCACTTTCTATATGAGATACTATTTGTAAATAAGCAGTTCCAAACATGGCGCTGAAGCGAAGTTTGAGAGCATGTAAGACAAATGATAGACTATCGTAGGAGGTTCATTACAACAACAATAACAGTAATAAATCTCTCGAAGCAAAGTAGATTTTCAGTTGTGCTTGGAAATAATTAACTTTCTTTGTTGTACAAGGACCCAGATCGTATAGCTGTTTGCTTCAGTCTCTCCTATAGCGAATTAACTGCAGATCAAGTTAGTTCACGTGTACTGTGTCAATCAACTGGTTATTCCAATACGTTGCGTGCACAAAGGACATTCCAACTGACAGTGGCTTATCCGTGTTGACAAGACATGGAGATGGAATCAGACTTCACTCTGATCACACATGTCTAGTCTAAGGGCCACCTGATATAAACCGGGATAGCTGTCTGTATAGTCAAAACCGGCTGTGGGTCCCACTCAGCACCCTACATAGCGGGCACTGGGGTCTCCTACCCCTGTTGTAAGGAGGCCGAGGCATGAAACTGACTACTGACCTCCATATAGTGTTGAGGTTATAATTCAGTGGAGTTGTTAACACCTCCAATTCGCCACATGCCTTCATGGCGTCTACAGGGACAACTTTACCCTAACTTTTAGGCAGTATTTCTCCTTTTTTGTACGTAGTTTGGGAAAGGAGGCGAATGGGTAGGCGATTTGAAGATTTATTCTTTTTAAGTTTTATATGAGCCTTCAGTACCTACATCACAGAAAAACAGTCCAGCCCCATTGTAAAAACCTATGGCTTGTTACTGTTTAGGACAATAATTGGTGTTCATTGGGACAAACGTAGGAAACACACAAATACAGTGTGTGAGAAAATACAGAGTATCTTAATATCACGTATAATTACTTCTGGAGTTTAAACGGTTAGATTGTCGGAGTGAGTGAGTGAATGAGTGAGTGAGTGAGTGAGTGAATGAGTGAGTGAGTGAGTGAATGAGTGAGTGAGTGAGTGAGTGAGTGAATGAGTGAGTGAGTGAATGAGTGAGTGAGTGAATGAGTGAGTGAGTGAGTGAGTAAGTGAGTGAGTGAGTGAGTGAGTGAGTGAGTGAGTGAGTAAGTGAATGAGTGAGTGAGTGAGTGAGTGAGTAAGTGAGTGAGTGAGTGAGTGAGTGAGTGAGTGAGTGAGTAAGTGAGTGAGTGAGTGACCAAAATTGTTTTTCGAGTTCGTCTGTGTCGCCATTTTCAAACATACGTGTTGCTCCAAACCACAGTGGTAACTGGGCCTTTGTATCCCACCCGAATGGACAGTATGAAGCCCTGGTATAGTTGCACACGTTGTATGTGTGGGATTCGTACGAATTGCGGAACAAACATAAACTATTGTGTACAGCATTATCTGGTTTATTTAATAAGAAGCGTGTTTCGTGAGAAGTATGAAATGAATTTTCGTATAAGCCAATTATTTAACCGAACTTCTTGCTCGAAATGCCGAGTTTTTGTCCAAGTTACACATCTCATTCCATACGTTTAATTCACCAATTCTATAATGATGCAACTCCCCGGATTTGTTATAAAAAATCTACCATTTTTAACATTACTATCAAAATTCAACCTAAATACAGTAACCCACAAAAGTTTATCCTCTGGTACATATTCGAAAGGGTCCACTTTCTACTGCGTGAAGTAGTTCATGTAATTTCCTCTTTCTTCACGTCGAAACGCTGCGATGGAATTTTTGGCTGAACTGGCATTTTAGTCTTTTATTTTCCTGGCTTCTACTGTAAATCTCAATGTAATATGAAAGATGTGGTTTAAAGGTTGAGAAATAACTTCATAAATGCACTAATGATGCCTAAATATACGCAATGTATAAGCCTATAATAGGCATGTGCTAGTTATTTCAACGCTAACACCTCACTTGTCTCTATCGCTTTCCAGTCCTCCCATTCATAAAACTTTCCAAACATGTCTTTATAAATTCCTTACCTCTATTTTTTCGTAATAGTGACACTTCCTAAACTGCAAGTATTGTTAAAAGTTTTGATTGACAGGCGGCAAAAAAAAAGTATTTTAATCATACGTGTTGTGTGTAAAGCCGCGTAGTCTGGTCAGTGACTTCCGGCACTGTTGAAGAACCTGCTGTCTACAGCTTTTGGGTCTAGGCGGTGGTTCGTTCAAAACCTCAGTAGTTTTGTATTAAACTACACGGCGTCGTACAAGACATTTTCATAGTCACGGCCGTTTAACACCAGCGTCACAGAGGCGCCAACGTTTTTCGCATTCAGTAGTCATGTGCTGATGTCAATTTCACTATTTCGCGTTTGTCCTCCTCTTTTCACTATGAAATTTCTGCAGTTAAATTTAATGCGTGATACTGAGCTTTAATAATTCTGTTCTACTGGATTGTGGTGGCCAGCATTTTTCTGTCCTTTCGGGGGGGGGGGAGGGGGGCGTAAAATCTGCGAGGAATATCCAATAAGTAAGGTTCCATATGTCATAAAAATTGAAAGACGAGTCGTTGCAATTTTAAATGTAGCTTATTTATTCTACCGGAGTATAATGATTTTTCGACACCGAAGCAAACTGCTCCCATATTGGCACATTCCACAATAATTAGGACATGGAAGTGGCTATTCGTGGATGGTTGTGCATACGAGATCTTGATTTCTGTTGCGACGCAATTTTTTAAGCTGATGTCAAGATATGAAAAATGCATTTGTATTCTCAGGAATTATGTTGAAAAATAATGGCAATTAACACTGTAAAGGCCTCTATTTTTTAATTTTTATTACATAGGGTGCCTTCCTTATTGAACATCTTTCGTACCTATCCTACTTTAGTTGTGGAACCTTGTTTCTTGTAACATTTGGCATGGACTGCATACATGTTTGAAAGATGAACTAAAGCTGAGGGGAAATGCTTTCGGTTGCAGATCGAGCGAGGATGATTACTGCCCCCCAGAGGACGTGGAGTTCATTCAAGAGGCGGTGTTGAAGGTGCTGAGACAGGTGTACGCCCCGGTGAAACTCACCCTGGCCTACAAAGAAGAGGAAGATGACTGACTGGGCCATGTGAACCCAAACAATGGGCTAGCTCGTAACACTCTGAGCCAGGTAATCCTCCAAAAAAGGTCTGAAAATATCGCTGTAGCCTTCCAGTACAGTACTTAGTATCCATACACACGTCAAACAATTTTAACCGTTCATGAAAACAAGGTATCTGAGTAAGAAATGTCCTTGAACACACTCTTCTAAACATTAAAGTTCAATTTTAATAAATAACAAATACAAGTACTTTGTAATGTGATGTGTGGATATCAATATACAGTGGTACATATAAACAAAAAAAATGTTTTCTTTCTTTGCTAAAATTAATCCAATGTTCTTTTACGTTGTAGGTAAGTTAGTTATTTTAAACTATTTTGTCTCAGCACAGCTGTTAATGCATGTGAATATTTGTGTATTAGTGAGGTGTTCTATGGCAAGTAGATCTGATGATAATATCGACATGTGAAGAGCTCTTCCACGAGGAAACTGACAGACCTAAAGACATCTAATTACTTATTTTTTCTGTCAGGTATACAAAATTGACAGTCACCTAAGCTCTTTCAGGCTAACGTACTTGCAGCAGTTGCGTCTACCACATTATTGGTAAATTCTCTAGTGCCGTTGTATGGCCTTTTTATATTTTTCTAAAACTCCGGGTGGCCTAAAAGGTTATGTGCTTTTCAAATTTAACCTAAGTCTTTTGCATATTAAGTAATATAGAATCATTTCACATGCATTTCGTATGAATGTTTTTTCTATGAAAGTTAAAATTGGTCAAATTTTAGAATGCGTGTATTCATTAGAACCACTTACTGATTTGTCAGGTGTGTTTAATGTAATTCATACTTTTTGGACTATGTTTTCCAATCTAATTAAACAAGTCTTCTGTCAGCTGTTTTATTTTCTTTACTGTGACCACGATAAACAGTTTTTAACACTGTAATTATATCAAAAGGAAGCATGTGAATTTTTGTTAAAAATATTTTCATGCTAAGGACATCAACCCCCATTTATTACAGACTGATAGTTATACAGCGACTGAAAACATTTGTTACTATTTTATATCAATACGTACAAATAAAGTACATTTCTCGTTTAATTATGCTTAATATGTATGCGATTTCGCATTTTTATGTGTTATAGGCCTCGTTACATAGCTGTAACTGATATGTTGTTCTTGTAACAGATGAGAAACTGATAATTAGAATTTTGGACCCAGTAGTGAGTTGTACTCTGTTGAACAGGAACAGGTAGGATTTGCGTTGGTTATTTAGATGTTCTTGTAGTAATTTTACATGTTATCAGCTGGTGTTGTGAAGTTTGTAACAAGTAACCCAGAACGTTTTATTTAAATAAAACAAATTTTCTATACCTCAGTAGCATTTCAATTTTGTAATATGTTTGTCAGTATTATTAAGTAAAGATAATGTTTGTGATAAGTGAGACTTTGAATTTAAGTGTACGATACCTAACTTCCTGCTAGTGATCCAACCAAGAGCACATAATATTATGCTACTGACTCAAGCAAAGGTACAAAATGTTATGCTTCTGACTCTCCCAACGGTACAAAATATTATGTTACTGACTCAACCAAAGGTACACAATATTATGCTACTGGCTCAATCAACGGCACAAAATAGTATACAACTGACTCAACCAACGACTCAACGTACTATGCTACTGACTAAATCAGCGACTCAGCATATAATGCTACCGACTCAACCAACGACTCGACATATTATGCTACTGACTCAACCAGTTGTTCAAAATAGTATGCTACTGACTCAACCAACGACTCAACGTATTATGCTACTGACTCAACCAACGGTACAAAGTGTTATGCTACAGACTCTACCAACCACATATTAACTCCACGTACGTTTTCACCGAGGGGCCGCGGTGGCGCAGTTGGTTGAGGCACTGAGCTACAAACCGCCAGGACGCGGATTCCCGATGATGTCAGTGGATTTTTTCATTGGCATAATCCTGTCGGTCGCACTATGGCCCTGGGGTCGACTCAGCCTCTAACAGAAATGAGTACCAGGAATATTTCCTGGGGGTAAAGGCGGCCGGTGCGTAGGGCTGACAACCTTACCACCTTCATGTGCCGACTGTCTAGAAATCGGGGAGCCTCAACCTCCTGGAACCGTAAGGGCCTGTCCAGGCCTCCAATGGGACTGCTTTTATGTTTTCACCTAACAACAGAAAGGTCGTGAAAACTGGTCCCAGAATTCGAGACAGAAAGCTGAAAATTTTAAAACACATGGGTTTAGTTAATTTCTAAATACATCGATTACAGAGCCAGAAACATCTTCATTGGACAATGACTTAATGTAAAATCTGTCATTCCAGTCCATGTACCTTCTGGCTATTTCCCTCACAAACATTGTTTCCCAAATCGCATGGCAACATTAGTATTCGTACTGCAGAGGATGGTTCAGCCAGGGCTCTGTCACCATCTCCGCTTCAAATCATAAGCCTCACCCGCCTTAAGGGGAGAAACAACCCTTTTCAACCCTTAGCTGTCATTCTGTATCTTCCTTCACCTATAATTCCTTATTTCGCTTGGGGGAGATATTTGGGCAATGCTTGGAGAAGATGGAAATACGGGGTTGTAGATAATAAATGCTGGGAAATGAGAGAGAGTCTTGAGAAGGGGTGGAATGGAAAGGAAGAAGAAATAGGGAACATGGATGGTAGAATTTTTATTCAATTCCGCAACTTCAGTGTTTTTACGGACAAGAATGGGCCAAGTACCATTAATACAATTACATATTTTAAATGAGAATGGATTTATTTCTAGTTAGTATTACACCACAAAGCAGTGTAACAGGGCAATAAAATATGTAGTAGTTGATTTGAGTTTGGTGGGCTATATCCTATGTACTGCTTTGAACCAAAATGGAAGGTGCTCAGGAAATGTCAGTAAACAACTGCAGAAGCGAACTGAGGCACTGGCAACACCCCCACCTATTACGTCATTAGTTCCTGTGTGACAAACGTGCAGCGAGCTGTCACATTTCTGACCCTTATTTCTCATAAGCGTGATGTCATGAATTAGGGTTTCATTCCTGGAAACCCATTTCGTACCATAATAATACCAGTTGGTCATGAAAATTGTTGGAAATAAAACGAAACATAAAGCCTGAGTATGCCTTTTAAACACTTACTGAGTAAACACAAGCACTTAATACAGAAACAAAACATATGAACTATAATTGAAAATTCACAAACCCATGTCAAGAAAAATTGCATTCATAAGGTTCCTACTTCTTGACCACCTCAGACACGGTTATTTTATTGAAGAAATTCTGAAGTTCAGGGCGCTGGGTCGTCTCGATAATCAAAATTTTATCTTATTCCTAGAATAGGGGGAAGACTAAGTTGAGGAAGGGTGCTCAAAAGTTGTGTGCTTGTCGTAAGTACTAGTTACGTACATTCGTTCATTTCTGTGTGACTCTTCTTTTAAAAGGTCACGAAAGCAAGCAGTTCTAAATCGCTGGGGGGGGGGGGGTCTTCTGTATTTGGTTTCGATAGTCAGAGCCATACATGTTGTCACGGGATAGCTAAGTCGGTATAGTGACCAGGCTGTGGGTTGGATGATCCAGGGCTCGAATTGCGGGAAGGACAAATGATGGCAAATTTTTTTATCTATTTCTAATTGTTTAGTCTAGCTCTGGGGCCCACCCACTCTCATGTTCAGTGGGTGTCGGGGTTCTTTTCCGGGGATAAAGCGGCTGGGGCGCGGCACTGACCACTCATCTCCAACGAGCACCCAGTTTAAGATGAATGGAGCTACAACCCTGCTCCCCTATACGCCTTCATGACCTGGACAGTTGCAACTATGCTTTTCTTACTTTGCTTTACAGAAATACGTGTAATATGTAGTCACAGCCGTTTCGCTTTATTTTAACGGGAAGAGTTTGCAGTTAATGTAAAATAAAGGAAACAGCATAACAGCATTCGTCCCAATCTCGACTACCATTGCATCGGGGCCACTCATACGTCATACGTAGCACCACTCTTATACGTACTGTAACTGCTGCACGTTTGGTCGAAATCGGTCAGTAAAGAAGGGCACTTTACTCTTGTGTCAGAAACAGTTTTTCGTCCGTCTCCACTGCCATTCCACCAGGACGAAGCAGCCGTTACACATGGCACTCAATGCTAATTAACTACAACCAGGACAAGTTTTGCAGAAATCGTTCATTAATGAAGGACACTTTACCCTTGTAGACTAAAGGGATTTTCGTCCCTATCTCGGCTACCATTGTATCGGGGACACTCAAAAGTCACACGTGTCACTCCCTACCCACTAACTAGAACTACTGCAAGGGTTGGTCGAAATCGGTCAGTAAAGAAGGGCACATTACACTAGAGGCCGAAAAGGTTCTTCATCCCTAATTCGACTACCATTGTACTGGGGCAACTGAAATGTCATATGCGGCATTCCCTACACACGCGCCAGAAACACGGCGTGTTTGATCGTAATCGGTCAGTAACGAAGAGCACTTTACTCATGCGGCCGAAACAGTTTTTCGGTCCTACCTCGACTATCATTGATCGGGGCGACTCAACGGTCATCCATGGCACTCTCTCCAAAGTATCTACAGCCAGCGCAAGTTTGGTCGATATCGGTCACTTACGAAGGGCACACTACTCTAGAGGCCGAAAGAATTTCGTCACTATATCGACTACCATTGGATCGGAGCGACTCAAGCGTCATAGGTGGAAGTTACTAGACATGCACTACTACTAGCGCTCGTTTGGTCGAAATCGGTCGGTAACGAAGGGCACTTTACTCTTGCGCCCGAAAAGGTTTCTCGTCTTTATCTCCACTATCAGTGTATCGGGGAGACTCAAACTTCAAACATGTCGCACCCAACACATGCGCTACAACCAGCACAAGTTTGGGCGAAATCGGTCAGTAATGAAGGAGACTTTACTCATGTGGCCCAAACAGAGTTTCGTCCCTAATTCGACTAGAATTGTATCGGGGCAACTGTAATATCACATATGGCAATCCCTACTAACGTGCTAGAAACGCAGTAAGTATGGTCCATATCGGTCAGTGAAAAAAGGCACTTTACTCTACTGGCTGAATCAGTTTTTCTTCTGTCTCGACTGTCGTTGCATCGCGGCGAATCCACCGTCACAAGGGGCACTCGCTGCGAGTGGGCTGCAACCAGGGCAACGTCCGTCGAAATCGGTCAGTCACGAAGGGCACTTTACTCTTGAGGTCGAAACAGTTTTTCCTCCCTATCTCGAGTACCACGGCATCGGGGCGACTCACACGTCATACGTGGCACTCCCTGTACACGTATTACAAAGAGCGCGAGATTGGTAGAAATCGGTGAGTAAGTAAGGGCACTTTACTGCAGTCGCCGTTAGAGTTTTTCATCACTATTTTGACTACCATCGGATCGAAGCTACTCAAACGTCACATGTGGAACTCCCTACACTTGCACTACAACTAGCCTAAGTTAGGTCGAAATCCATAAGTAACGAAGGGTACTTTACTCTTGTGGCCGAAAGAGTTTTTCGTCCGTATCTCCAATACCGTTGTATTCGGGCGACTCAAACGTTACTCGTGACACTCCCTTCCGACGAACTACAACCAGCGCAGGTTTGGTAGAAATGGGTCAGTAAAGAAGGTCACTTTATTCTCGACACCGATAAAGTTTTTCGTCACCATCTCGATTACTATTGCATCGGAACGACGCCAACGCCACACCTGGCAGTCGCTGCACACGCACTACAAACAGCGCAAGTTCGATCGAAATCGGTCGGTAAAGGAGTGCACTTTACTCTTGCGCACGAAACGGTTTTTCGTCCGTATCTCGACTATTTCATCCTGACTACTCAAACGCCATATATAGCACTCCCTACCGACATGTTACACCTACTGCAAGTTTGGTCGAAATCGGTCAGGAACGAAGGGCACTATACTCTGGAGGCCGAAACAGTTCTTCGTCACTATCTAGACGACCATTGCATCGGGGTCAATTAAACATCACACATGGCACTCCATACCCACGCGTTACAACTGCTGCAAGGTTGGTCGAAATCGGTCAGTAATGAAGGGCACTTTACTCTTGAGGCCGAAACAGTTTTTAGTCCGTATCTCCCCTCGCATTGCAGTGGGGTGACTGAAATATGCCATATGGCAATCCCTGCGCAAGCGTGGACAAGCACTGCAAGCTGGATTGAAATCGTTCAGTAACGATGGGCATTTTACGCTTGAGCCCGAAGCAATTTTTTATCCGTATCTCCCCTAGTATTGCAGTGGGGTGATTGGAATATGCCGCATGGCACTGCCTGTGCATGCGTTACCAGCAGTGCAAGTTAGGTTGAAGTCGGTTAGTAATGAAGTGCACTTAACTCTTGAGGTCGAAACAGTTTTTCTTTCGTATCTCTTCTCACATTGCAGCCGTGTGACTCAAACATCACACACGGCACTCCTTCCCATTTCTCCATAACCAGGGCACGTTTGGTCCAAATCGGGTAATAAGGAACGCAACTTTGCTCTTGAGGCCGAAACAATTTTTCGTCGCTATCTCGTCTCGCCTTGCAATGATGTGTTTGAAACAACATAGTTTGTACCCCCTCTTCATACTCTACAGTCACTGTAAGTTTGGTCTAAATCAGGCCTTAATGAAGGACACTTTACTCTTCATACTGACATAGTTTTTCGTCCCTATCTCTCTTCGCATTGTAGCAGGGTGATGTAATCATCACATGGTGCACTCACTCCACATGTGCCACAACAAGTACAAGTTTGGTGAAAATTGGGCATTAACGAAGGGCACTTTACTCTTGAGGCCGAAAGTGTTTTTCGTGTGTATCTCGCTTCGCATTGGAGCGGTGTGAAGTAAACATCTCACGCTGCACTTCCTCCACATGTGCTACAACCCGTGCAAGTTTGGTGAAAATCGGACAGTAAAAAAGCGCTCTTTACTCTTGAGGCGGAAACAGTTTTTCGTCCCTGTCTCGCCTCGCATTGCAGCCTGGTGACTCAAACATCGTATGTTTCACTCTCTCAATATGTGGCACAACCGTTGCAAGTTTGGTGAAAATTTGCCAGTAACAAAGGGAAATTTACTCTTGAGACCGAAACAGTTGTTCGTCTCTATCTCGCCTCTCGTTGCAGCGGCGTGTCTGAAACGTGACAAATGGCACTCCCTCTCCATGCTGCACAGGGAGGGGAAGGTTGGACGAAATCAGGCTGTAACGAAGGGCACTTGTGTCTCGAGGACAAAAGAGTTTTTCGTCCGTATGTCGCCTCGCATTGCAGTGGGGTGACTGAAACGTGAGATGTGGTACTCCCTGTGCATGCGCTACATGCTTCGATAGTTAGGTTGAAATCGGTCATTAATGAGGGGTTCTTTAGTCTGGAGGCCGAAAGAATTTTCGTCCCTATCTTGTCTCGTGTTGCTGCCGTGAGACTGGAAGATCAAAGGTGGCACTCCCTGCACATGCATTAGAAGCAGTGCATTTTGGTTGAAATAGGTCGGTAATGAAGGGGACTTTACTCATGATGTGGAAAAGTTTTTCGTCCCTTTGTTGCCTCGAATTGCAGCGGGGTGTCCGAAACATCACAACTTGGCTCTGACTACCCATGCGGTAGAATGTGGTCAAGTTAGGTTGAAATCTGTCGGTAATGAATGGCACTTTATTAGATTCTATGCTGTGGTGTGGGTTATGTACTTCAGATTAGATGGTCTGTGGTAAGAAGTCTGATGTAGCGTCATATAAGATCCATGCCAGTTTGGTCTTGTCAACGGTTATCGCGCTGTTATATAACCTGTGGCATTGCTCTTCTGCCCCTAAGGTTGGTGCAACTGCAGTTTAACCAAAAGTCGTCGATGTTGTCGGCGTGGTGGTGAGTGTGGGTATGTTTTAAGCCATGTAGTAGTGTAACGCGTAATATGTTGTCTTTTGTGCAGCATGATTGACATTAGTGGATAGTGCTTTCGAAAATTGTGTACAGATAAGGTGTACGAAGTAGGTATGGAATGACTGTTTTGTCAGTGAATGTGGGTTACCTCCTCCCGAGCTGGAGCTATGTTAGGTGTGAGTGCACGTGTACCGGTGTAGGCTGTATACTGTATTTACTTGGATATGCAAAAATATTGTTTCGCAGTTGCGTCATGTGGAACATGGGGTGGCTTTACAATCATACCAAAAGTGATACCTATTCTATATACAAATTACAAGTGCGTGGCGCTTCAGCTTCGTGGTTAATGGGGTCCCCTGTGAAAATGTATGTTATTATTCTTGTAATATATAAAGAAAGCAGTGATATTGTAGCATACACATTACTACAAAACTGTTTAAATATAACAAGTTTTAGAGCTTCACCTAGTTTCTGAGGTCTGAAAGCATATGTGGTACACATCAAGGTAGGCGTGTGAGACTTCAAATGTTCTTGATCTTCGAGCACTCCCTGTTCAGTCTTAAACTTTGAGAGTTTTGAGATTAGAGTGAGATATTAAGTTCTCTTGGTGGTGTCTGTGAAGATTACTGTGGTGTTTGAGGCCGTGTTGTATGGTAGCTAGTGACCAGCATTTCAGAGGAACCTGCAACCGCCATCTGCATATGGACTGTTTATGGTTTAAACTGCTGAGGAGGTTCCAAAGGAAATGTGAGGTGCTGTTTTAGTTAAAATATGTCTCCTCATGGAAAGGCATTGATGCTTGAATCACGCAGAACTAACAGAAAGGGCAGGATTGGAGTTTTATTTGCATATTCTGTGCAAGCGTCTGTCATTTTCGTATTTTTTTTTATAACAGAATGTACAGGAAGGCATGATTGCTATGCTGTTAGACCCCAGATTTAGAGCAGTGCCATTAACTGGGCATGAAATATTTTCCAAAATGAGGACTGTAACTTTGCAGATGGGTGCACGTGAGGAGTCTGAACTGATGCTGAGGCTTCAGCTACAGGCATTGTGTTCATTTGGGTCAAAGTTTGAGACATTTAAACACAAGCAGGTCTCTAACAAAACACATGTTGTGTGAAGGATGTGAAAGATATTTGAGGGAACCTGCTAGTTGTCACAGCAGCAACCATCCACATGGTGGCAACAGAATAAAAATCATTTCTGTTGGTTGGTTGGACATGTTCAAAATCACATAGCGATACCAGTGTGACAAGTGGCAAGTAACAGGTTGTGCAGGCAGGAGAAACTGATAAGAGACTGCAGTTTGGAGTTTCACCATCTCCTTTATGGTCATGATTTGTATAAGTTTCTCATTAACTTCGCTTTTTAAGTATAATGGCTTATTATACAAGAAGCTGTTCATGTCAGTGATTTGTTCAAGCGATGGCCATCTTTTGGTTTCTTACACAGGTGGTGGGCATGGTTTGTTCTGATGTTTGGGATGAATGTACTGCCGCAGTCTTCAGGGTGACTTAATTTGCTTGAAGTGACTGTCATTTTAACAATTGCAGTTAAGACATGAATGTAACATACTTTCTGTTTGCAGGTGGCAGTGACAAGATGCCATTACAAGTGACGAAGAATGAGACTGTGGTCATTGCCTCAGCACATCATCTTCTGGGAGTCCACTGGGATTGGAGTCAGGAAGAGGGATGCTTGAAGTTGATTATCTTGCAGAATGTCATCTGGCGGAGAGCTAGGAGGTTACATAGGAGCCTCCTGCCTTCATCTTGTGCCCTGATGGTGGCAGAAAATGTCTCTCAAACACTGATACCTCTCTGCCAGACTACACAGCATCACACACCAGAAGGCTGTGATCTTCATTAGACTGTCAGATCGCAGAAGATGCAGGAAGTTCACTTGCACTGTGCACGTCGTCTATAATGGCTGCACCGTCCAGTCAAGGTGTGTGTCATGTTAGGAGTTGGGATGTGTGTTGTTAGGAAACCAAAAATCAGTGTCTCATCAGTTACATCATTAAATTGGACACTATAGAAATACACTTACAAAGAAGGCGATCATGATTTGTTGCCACTTCAGTAGCCAGTACTATGCTCAGAGCTTTTGGGGGGGGGAGTTGGCTTGCAGCGGTAATGGTTGTTCACTGCCAGACCTGTTAGTGACTGTTGATACAGATACACAGTGGGTTCAAATATGATTGCAGATTATGCAAGTTCATTTGTAAGACCTTTACTTCATTTGAGATGCTTTTAAGCGTGGCACTGGGACAAAATTGAACAGACATATTGGGTGGTGGCATGCTGCATCCACCTCCAGGGATGAAAAAATTGAATTTTGAATGTCGGATATGTATGATTCATTGCTTACAGTCATGGAGACACATCAGTGGAACAATCTCTATTCTAAATGTTCTAGAATCTTGTGGTTTTGACTGACTGACTGAGGAGCATCAAGGAAGTCCCAGTGTGCACCTGTCTTGAGGAGTGTATCATTGTAAGACCAGGATGGGAGTGTCCAGTGGACTCACTGCCCCATCCAGTGCAGTTCAACTGAAGGATGTTAGACCCAGTTGTCTGGGTACACAGATCATTTCCTTCGTCTCTGTGTGTAACCACTCATGAGGTGTCTGTATCAGAGGTGTGTATCATGTGAGAGATTTGCCAGTTGTGTGACACATTGTCTGGACATTCAGAATTGCATGGTTTGTCTTGCATTTTGCATTTCACATTGGATAGATTATTGGCAACAGAAGTAGCTAGAGAGGAGCATCAAGACAGGCTCTGAGGGTCACACAATTTCATGTTCAGTCAGGTATGGGGTAAAGTGGCAGGGACATGAGGGCAACCACTTGTGTCTGGTGCCAATATTAAGAATATGTTGAGCCCTACGGTGCTACTTCCACTTGTACATTTGTGGCATGATGCTTCATTCAGCACAGGGATAGTCTTATTTACAAATAGTGTTTGTTGTTAACAGGTTGTTGGGATGATTGTAATCTTCTGTTTTATATGCAGCGTAGCTGCCATTTGAGAGGAACACACTGTCACCATATTCAGAGTGATTTAGGTTTTTCAGGTGACCATCATTTTAAAAACAACTGCCATTTAGAGCTGAATATAATGTGCAGTATTTTTACAGGCAGCAGTGGCAGGATGCTATTCCAAGTGATGACCAGTGAGTCTGCGTTTGTGGCCTCTGCACATCCTCTTCTGGGAGCCCAGTAGGATCGGAGTCAGGAGGAAAGATGCATGAAGATGATTACCTTGTCTAATGTGATGCTGCATGGTCTGGCAGAGAGGTATCATTATGTAGGAGCATGCTGCCTTCATCTCGTATCCTGATGGTGGCAGAAAGTGTCTCTCGCAACACTGATATCTCTCTGCCAGACTACACAGCATCACACACCAGAAGGCTGTCATCTTAGACTGTCAGACCTCACAAGATGCAGGAGGTTCACCTCCACCGTGCACATTGCCTAGAATGGGTGGACCGTCTAGTCAAGGTGTGAGTCATGGCAGTAGCTGGGATGTGTGTTATTAGGAAAGTGAAACTCAAGTGTGTCATCAGCTTCATTATTAAAGTTGGACACTATAGAAATATACTTACAAAGAAGGCAATCATTGTTTGAAGTAACTTCAGTATCCGGTACAACCCTGTGAGCCTGGGTGGAGGGGCAGAGTGGGGGGTTTGTTGAAAGCCTTGCTTCATAAATTGAAGTTGCACATAGTGTTTGTGGCCTGATGTTTTCAGATTAATACCAGGCCCTGTACTTAGCACAAATGATTGCAGATACACAGTAGATTGAAATAGCATTGGAGATTGTGTAATTCACTTTGTAAGACCTGTATTTCATTGTTAATGCTTTTAAGAGTGCCATTGGGACAAGATTTAACACACTTTTTTGGGGGGGTGGCATGCTGCACCCACCTCCAGGGTTGAAAAGATTGAATTCTGAATGTCAGATATGTATGATTTATTGCCTACAATCATGGATACACATCAGTGAAACAATGTCTGTTCTAAATGTTTTAGAATCTTGTGGTTTTGGCTGACTGACTGAGGAGCATCCGGGAAGTCCTAGTATGCACCTGTCTTGAGGAGCTTATCATCTTAAGATCAAGCCAGGAGTGCCTAGTGGGCCCACTGCCCCATCCAGTGCAATCTGACTGAAGGATGTTAGACCCTGTTGTATGGGTACACAGATCCTATCCTGAGGATTCTCTGTATCAGAGATGTGTATCATAGGACCGAGTTGCCAATTGTCCTGGAAATTGAGAATCAGGTGGTTTTTCTTGCATTTCACATTCCATAGATTATTGGGAACAGCAGTAGCTAGAGAAGAGCACCCAGACAGGCTGTGAGGGTAACGCAGTTTCATGTTGAGTCAGTACGTGTGGTAAAGCGGCAGGGGCATGATGGCAACCACTTGTGTCTGGTGCCAATAATAAGAATATGTTGAGTTGTGCACTGCTTCTCCCTCTTGTTCATTCATGGCTTGATGCTTCATTCAGTACAGGGATAGTCTTTTTTACAGATAGTGTTTCATGTTAACAGGTTGTTTAGATGACTGTAATCTTGTGGTTTTTATGCAGTATCAGTGCCATTTGAGAGGAACATACTGTCACCATCTCCAGTGTGACTAAGGTTTGTTCAGGTGACCATGATTTTAACAATTGCCATTAAGAGGTGAAAGTAATGTACTTTATTTTTACAAGCAGGGTGCCCTGAGGAGGGCTACCCTGACACATGCAACAGGTGTAGAGGGGGTGCCCTGGGGGGGCTGTCTTGACGCACGCTGGAAATCCATACCCTTGGTCACGTGGGAGGTGGGAACAGGTGTGGAGGGGATACCGTTTAGAGGATTACATTGACGCACTGGCTAACAGGGCTGTGGTCTAACTAAGCCAAGGTGGAAGGTATTGTGCCGAAGGCTGCATGGCACTGGGGTACTCATCAGCAGTGTTGTAAATGATCCCCTTGGGGAAACAGGCCGCATCCCACTGTATGTAGGCCTTCCATCTGTGTGGGCTCTGCAGATGGTGGCCATATTCTTTTCCCCATGAGTTGCAGGAGTGCTCCTTAAGTGGGGACTCCGCGAGCTATTGAATTCATGAAGGCTCTGCGAATGGGTATCTCTCTCCATGGGCGCCCCATCAGGGAACCAGGAGGGGGGCTCTTTTCCTGGGCTGCTTGAGAGAGGAGTAAAAGAGTGCTCTGGATTTGGAGCGTCCCTCTGTATGGGGGCTCTGAGAAGGGAACCTGTGGACGGGGGGGGGGGGGCTCCTTTACTGGAAAGTCTGAAAGGTGTGTAGAAGTCCCTGGTGACGGGCATCTCTCTCCATAGGGGCCACGATGGGGGACTTGGAGGGGGGGCTGTTTCATGGGGACTTCGAGAGACAGGTAGAAGAAAGCTCTGGGAATGGAACATCTCTCTGTATGGGGCTCTGTAAGGGGAACCTGGAGGGGAGATTCTTTGCTGGGGACTTCAAACGCTATATAAGAGGGCTGAGGAGGAGGAACATTTTCCTCTCTGAGGGGGCTCTGTAAGGTGAACGTGGACGGGGGTATTTCTCTTCGGGGGACTCTGAGAAACATGTCGGCGAAGGCTTTGGAAGGGGAGCATCTCTCTCTTATAGAGACTCCGTGAGGAAAACCTGGAGGGAGGGCTCCCATACCAAGGACTGCGAGAAATATGTGTTGGAAATCTCTGGAAATGGAGCATTTCATTTTTACAGGGGCTTCATAAGGGGAACCTAAAGGTATTTAGCAAGGGAGGGCTCGGCCAATATGTTTATTGGGCCAGAACCTGTACTTGATATATCTCTCTGCTGTGTATAACCTAGAATGTTTGTGGCTTGTGCCACAACACTCTAAGAGAGCATTTGTAGTTTAACGGGCACAAGGGCCTGTTAAAATGGCCTACATGCATTGGGCCTTTAAGGGCTCAAACTCGTTCTATTCTATTCTATTCTATTCTATTCTATTCTATTCTAAGAGATGAAAATAATGTACAGTATTTTTACAGGCAGCAGTGACAAGATGCCGTTCCGAATGATGAAGAATGAGACTGCGTTTTTTGGCCTCTGCACACCCTCTTCTGGGAGCCCACTGGGATCGGAGTTAGGAAGAAAGGTCCATAAAGGTGATTATCTTATGGGATGTAATGCCATGTGGTCTAGGAGTGAGAGGAGGGGCCACTGAGAGCGAGTTGGGGTCTCAAAGAAAAAAAAGTTTTTCAGGCTCACCATCGAGGGCAGGCCAGCTAAAAGTTATCACACTAAATCAGAAAGACTGATGCTGAGTTGGAGAGCTACTTAGACTTGGTCTGAAATGGTTAGTTTGTACAGGTGACAAATAATGATACTAGCTAGAACTACAAAAACATACACAACATGGGCCCCTTTCTGAACTGCCGGGCCCCCCTTATTTGTACTGGCCTAGCCCAAAGTCTTTAGTGCTAGAGAGAGTTATGATTAGGTAGCAGCCGGTTGCCTTCATCTTTTGCTCTGGTGGTGGCATAAAATTTCTCTCGAACACTCATACGTTTCTGCCAGACTACACGGCATCACACACTGGAGGACTGTGATCTTCAGTTTGCTGTTGGGTATGAAAAAACGCAAGAAGTTCACCTGCATTGTGCATGTTGTCTCCAATGGACCGTCCAGTCAAGGTGTATGTCATGTCAGGATTTGGGATGTGTGATGTTAGGAAACTGAAACTCAGTGGATCATCAGCTTTGACATTAATTTGGACACTATAGAAATAAGCTTCCAAACAAAGTGATGATGAGTTGTTGCCAGTTTAGTAGGCAGTACAAACCTGTGAGCCTGGGGGGGATGTTGGATATAGGCCAGCAGTGGTAATGGTTTTTCATTGCGTGACCTGCTAGTGACTGTTCAAAGCCCTGCTTATTAAGTGGAAGTTGCACATAGTGTCGCTGGCCTGAGGTTTTTGGATTTATATCAAGCCCTATGTGTAGCACACGTGATTGTAGATATGCAGTAGATTCAAATATCATTGGGGATTGTGTAATTTTCTTTGCAAGACTTGTACGCCATTGTAAGTGCTTCTAAGCGTGGCACTGGGACAAAATTGGAGACATTTTGGGGGGTGGCATGCTGTGTCCTCCTCCAGGGTTGAAAAGATTGAATTAGGAAAGTCAAATATATATTCTTTATTGCCGAATTATGAGTGCCAAATGTATATCCTTTATTGCCGACAGTCGTGGAGACACATCAGTGGAACTATGTCTGTTCTAAATGTTTTAGAATCTTGTGGATTTGGCTGACTGAGGAGCATAGAGGAAGTCCCAGTGTGCACTTATCCTGAGGAGCTTATCTTCTTAAGACCAAGACAGAAGTGCGCAGCGGACCCACTGCCCCATCCAGTGGAGTCTGACTGAAGGATATTAGATTCTGTTGTCTGGATACACAGATCATTGCCCTCGTCTCTGTGTAACCACTAATGAGTAGTCTCTGTATCAGGGGTGTGTATTGTGTGACAGAGCTGCCATTTGTGTAACACATTGCTTCAAAATTCAGAATCAGGTAGTTTTTCTTGAATTTTGCATTTCACATTCGATAGATAATAGTCTAGAGCAGAGCATCCAGCCAGGCTCTGAGGCTCACACAATTTCCTAGTCAGTCAGTACATGAGGTAATGCGACAGGGGTGTGAAGGCACCCACTTGTTTCTGGTGCCAATATTAAAAATATGTTGAGCCCTACGTTGCTACTCCCGCGTGTACGTTTATGGCTTGATGCTTCATTCAGCACGGGGATAGCTTTATTTACAAATAGTGTTTGGTATTAACAAGTTGTTCAGATGATTGTAACCTTCTGGTTTTTACATGGCATGGCTGCCCTGTGAGAGGAACATACTGTCACCGTCTTCAGAGTGACTTAGTTTTTTTCATGTCACCACAATTTTAACAACTGCCATTGAGATGTGAAAATAATGTATGTTACTTTTACAGGCAACAATGACAAGATGCCATTCCAAGTGATGACGAATCCGACTGCAGTTGTGGCCTCTGCACATCCTCTTCTGGGAGCCCATTGAGATCAGACTCAGGAAGAAAGATGCACAAAGATGATTATCTTGCAGAATGTAACACCATGTAGTGTGGCAGAGAGGTATCATTAGGTACCAGGCTGCTGCCTGCATCTTCTACCCTGATGGTGGCAGAAAGTGTCTCTCGAACACTGATACCTTTCTGCCAGACTGCATGGTGTCACACACCAGAAGGCTGTGATCTTCATTAGACTGGCAGGTCTCACAAGATGCAGGAAGTTCACCTCCACCGTGCACATCGTCCATAGTGGATGGACTGTCTAGACAAGGTGTGTCATGTAAGGAGTTGTGATGTGTCTTGTTAGGAAACTGAAACTCAGTGTATCATCAGCTCTGTCACTAATTTGGACACCATATTACCCTTCTTTCCTACAATATGAATGCAATATGAAATGCAAATGCAAACACATCTGTTTTCTCTTTTCAGGTTTGTGAGAAGCAGGGCATCATTACAAATTGCCAGCAGAGTTCCATTCTTCTGGAATGTAATGCCGTGTAGTCTGGGAGAGAGTGGCAGGACCACCGAGAAGAGGTTAGGGCCCCAGTGAACAAATTTTTTCAGCTCCCCCCATCAAGGGTTGGCTGGCTAAAAATCATTAACACTAAATCGGGAAGACTGACGCTCAGTTGCAGAGTTACTTAGACTTGGTCCAAAGGTTTAATTTGTACAGGCATCAAATAATGATACTAGTGAGAACAACAAAAACATGCAGCCTCTTTCTGAACCACCAGGCCCCACTTATTTCTACTGGCTTAGCCCCAGGTAATGGGCACTAGAGAGAGGTATCATTATGTAGCAGCACACTGCCTTCATCTTGCACCCTGATGGTGGCAGGAAGTGTCTCTCAGACACCGATATCTTTCTGCCAGACTGCATGGCGTCACACACCAGAAGACTGTCATATTCATTAGACCGTCAGATGTCACAAGATGCAGGAACTCCGCCTCCACTGTGCACATCGTGTGTACTATGATGGACTACATAATGAAGGTGTGTGTCATGTGAGTAGTTTGGTTGCGTGTTGTTATGAAACTGAAACTCAGTGTATCATCAGCTTCATCATTAATTTTGACACTACAGAAACATGCTTAAAAGCAAGACCATCATGACTTGTTGTTGCCACTTTGTTAGCCAGTTCAAACCTGTGAGCCTGGAGGGGGTTTGGAAATTGGTTTGCAGTGATAATGGTTGTTCATTGCCTGACCTGCTAGTGACTGTTGAAAGCCCTGCTTATTAAATGGAAGTTGCACATAGTGCCCCTGCCTGATGTTTTTGGATTAATAGCCCTATACATAGTACACATGATTGTAGACACAAATATTATTGGAGATCGTGTAATTCTGTTTCTAAGACTTGTACTTCATTGTAAATGAGTTTAACTGTAGCATTGGGACAAAACTGATATTATAGGGGATGGCATGCTGCATCCACCTCCAGGTTTGAAAAGATTGAATTATGAATGGTTTATTGCCTACAGTCATGGAGACACATCAGTGAAACAATGCCTATTGTAAATGTTTTAGAATCTTGTGGTTTTTGCTGACTGAGATGCATTAAGGAAGTCCCAGTGTGCATCTATTCTGAGGAGCTTATCATCTTTAGACCAAACAGGAGTCCCCAGCAGGCCCATTGCCCCATCCAGTGCAGTTTGACTGAAGGATGTTAGATGCTGTTGTTTCGGTACACAGATTATTTCCTTCGTCTGTCTGTGTAACCACTAATGAGGAGTTCCTGCATCAGAGGTGTGTATCCTATGACAGATTTGCCAGTTGTGTGACACTGCTTCGACATTAAGAATCAGGTGGTTTTACTTGAATCTTGCATGCTCACTGGCTAATATACTTGATACAAAATTTTCTTTGTAAGTAAATGCATTGCACATTTCACAGTCATTAGCAACAGCTGGATGTAAACAGACTTGAAAATTTCGGCTAAACACTAGCAGAGCATCAAGAAAGTAGAATATAGGTAATGGGCATAGTAAATAGTGAGCAGAAATAGACTGCAGTGTACTGATAATGCCAGGGACGAAACACAAAGGGCACAGTATGTATTGAACACAAGTAGACTGCAGTGTACTGGTAGTGCCTGGAAAGGAACACAGAGGGCACAGTAAATACTGAACACAAATAGACTGCAGTGCATTCGTAGTGCCTGGGAAGGAACACAGAGAGCCCAGTAAATACTGAACACAAATAGACTGCAGTGTACTGGTAGTACCTGGGAAGGAACACAGAGGGCACAGTACATAATGAACACAAATAGACTGTTCTGTAGTGGTAGTGCCTGCGAAGGAACACAGAGGGCACAGTAAATACTGAACACAAATAGACTGCAGTGTACTGGTAGTGCCTGGGAAGGAACACAGAGGACACAGTAAATAGTGAACACAAATATACTGCAGTGTACTGGTAGTGCCTGGGAAGGAACACAGAGGGCACAGAATATAGTGAACACAAATAGACTGCAGTGTACTGGTAGTGCCTGGGAAGGAACACAGAGGACACAGTAAATAGTGAACACAAATATACTGCAGTGTACTGGTAGTGCCTGGGAAGGAACACAGAGAGCACAGAATATAGTGAACACAAATAGACTGCAGTGTACTGGTAGTGCCTGGGAAGGAACACAGAGGGCACAGAATATGGTGAACACAAATAGACTGCGGTGTACTGGTAGTGCCTGGGAAGAAACACAGGGCTTAAGAAATCGTGAACACTAACTGCAGTGTATTGGTAGTGCCTGGAGAGGAACACAGAGGGCACAGAAAATAGTGAACACATATAGACTGCAGTGTACTGGTAGTGCCTTGAAAGGAACAGAGGGCAGAGTAAATACTAAACACAAATAGACTGCAGTGTACTGGTAGTGCCTGGGAAGGAACACAGAGGGCACAGTAAAAACTGAACACAAATAAACTGCAGTGTACTGGTACTGCCTGGGAAGGAACACAGTGTGCAAAGTGAATACTGAACACAGACTGCAGTATAGTGGTAATGCCTGGGGAAAAGCTCAGAGGGCGCTATAAATACTGAGCAAAAAACCAACTAGTGTAATGGTAGTGGCAGGGAAGAAACACAGAGGGCATAGTATATACTGAACACAAATAGTGCCTGGAAGGAAGGATTCTGTGATTTACTTGTATAGGAAATGGAATTTAAAATGGAGTTTATTATTGTAATATTTTGCATTGATAGTGTATTTTGTGACTGTTTATTAAAATCCACATAAGTACACTTAAGCAGGATACATACACATTGCAATTATATATTACAGCATCTTCGATATGTTTTGAATCATACCACGGCATCATCAGGGATACAAATAATAGAGAACAGGCAGACAGGTAGAAGCAGCAAGCAGAGGCAGGGAAGCAGATACACAAGAAGACAGTCAATCATGGACAGATGTGTCAAGGCAGCCATGCAGGAACAGGGAGACAGAGGCAGAAAATGGCAGGCAGTGTAGGATGCCAGGGTGGGTAGAGGTAGGCAGAATCATTCTAGGCAGAGGGAGTCATGGAAGGGTAGGCAGGCAGGCAGACCAATAGACGGACTGATGCAGGAAAAGCTAGAGGAAGGCAGGAAGAGGTATGCAGAGGCAGGTTGAGGCAGGGATGCATATAGAGGCATGGAGGCAGAGGTAGGAACTAAAAAGCTGGGAGACAGGCAGTCAGACAGAGGGGAGTGCGTAAGCAGAAGCAGGCAGATAGAGGTAGGCAGGTCAGGTATGCAAGCAGTCATTCACGCTGGCAGGTGGGTGGGACGAAGGCGGTGGCTGGCAGTGGCAGGGCCAAAGAGGGAGGCAGGCACAGAAAAGGAGACAAGCAGAGACAGGTGGGCAGAATCATGTAGGCAGGCAGGCTGTCAGGCAGGGAGGAAAGGGATTGTGGGCTGGGAAGAAGAGACAAGCAGACAGACGCAACATGGCAGGAAGAACCATGCAGTCATCTTGCGACAGAGGCAGGCCAAGAGAGGCAGACAGGAGATACAGGCAGGCAGGGATGCAGGTAGAGAGCAGCCGTTCAGACAGAGGCACAGAAGCAGGAGGATGCAGAGGTAGGCAGAAGGCAGAGGCAAGTTGGAAGAGGCAGGCAGAACTGGCCAGGCAGGCAGGCACGCAGGCAGGTGCAGTTACATAGGAGTGTAGGCAGATGAGCAGGGAGGGAATAAGGTAAAAAGATAAGCACACAGGAATGCAGAGAAGCAAGCAGGCCAATAGGTATTGGGAGGTAACATGAGAAGGCAGGCAGACACAGGTAGGTTCAGGCATGCAGAGGCTTAGGAAGCAGGGAGGGAAAGGAAGGCAAGAAAGCAAGCAGGGAGAGGCAGAATAGCACAGGAAGGAAGGCACAGAGAGGAAAGCAGCTGCAGGGCAGAGAGGCAGGCAGAAGCAAGTGGGGAGAGGTAGGCAGGCAGGAATGCATGCAGGCAGTGAAGGAGGGGCAGGTAAAAGCAGCTTGCCCATGGAGGCAGTTGTGTAAAATTTCGCAAGCAAAGACAAGAAGTAACACGTAGGAATACAGGGTGTATGTATCGTAATTGTATATTTAGTTGTTGTGTGTATATTNGACTCCACTATTCTCCATTGTACCACTTCACTCAAACACACCATTTCAAAAACTATACTTTTTGAACCAGTGTGTTTGCATTGAGTAGCACAATGGAAAACATTCACCAATACATCAGTGATACTGCTTTCCATTTCTCTCCATCACCACTCATCCACCACCTGCAACAACAAACATTCCTATTGGTACACTTGCACACATTCTATACATGTTACAGGTGAAGCATGATGAACCATGTGGGGGTCAAGTGAAGGGGACTCAACACCGAGAGAAATGGAAAGTGTTATCACTAATGTGTCGGTGAACTATTTTCCATTGTCCCACTGAACTCAAACACATTGTTTGAGTGAAATGGGATAACGGAAAACACTCCAGCCAACATATTAGTGGGAAGTGTTGCAGGGTGTACTGAAGGACTTACGATAAAGTGTGTAAGTTATTAAATAAGTGTGTTAATAATAAAGAAGTAAACTAGTATATTGTAGTGTTTTCTTTTTTTGTTAAGATTTGAAGTTTGTGTTGCGCACTATCTCGAAACGCTGACAATTTCACAGCACCCAGCCATATCCTCCCCAGTGTGAAGACTTTACATGCTTCACTGAGTGTTCTCCCCAAATGCGAGAACATTTCTGAAATTTGTAATTTACACCCCTACTAATAGCAGTGATTTGCTGCTAACTATCATTAGGAACTCCCTGTGCTGGAGGTACAAGTCACATCCTCTCAAGGATAGGGAGTTCCTGATGATGGTTAGCAACAAGTTGCCCTGAAATGTGCACAGAAACAACAGTACTTTCAAAAACACAAATTCCTGCTTATCAAACTCACACTAAATACACAACTAGGGTACATAGACCATCCTACTTTATATCACTTTATCTCCAACATGTTTTGCCTCATACACAGCTTCTGGTTTTGCCTTCCTACCTCCATGACCCCTGCCTGCTTGTCTGCCTTCACCTGTCACCCTCTGCCTGCTACTGTATGTCAGCTTGTCCCTCTCTGCCTGTGTCCCTGTTTCTGCCAGCCAGTTTCTGCCCGGGTTCCTGCCTCAGTGTGTCTGCCTTGCTGCCAGGTTCTCTTGGCCTGACAAGCTCTCTCTGGTTGCCTGCCTGCTTGTAGCACTGCTTGCCACCTCTTTTTGCCAGCTTACCTCTGCCCAAGTGCAGTGCCTGCCGCTCTCTCTCTGTTTCTGCTCACTATTTCCTATGCCCCGTGTGTTTCCTCCCAGGCACTACCATTAAATCTTTCACTACCAATCTATACTACAGGAAGCACAATCAAAACCAGTATCATGTTTACATATCATTAACATTAACCAGTGCTCAACTAGTATTTTATGCTTCCTCCCAGGCACTTGCTTACCTGCCTGCCAAGCTACCTGCCTACTTGTCTGCTGCTGTCTGCATGGCAGCATGCCTGTCTCCCTACATGTGCCTCGTCTTTCCCTGCGGAATTTTACACACAAGTGCCTCTGCCTGCCTGCTTCTGTCTCTGGCTGCTTTTACCTGCCCCTGCTTGGCTGCCAGCCTGCTTTCCTGCTTGCCTAGATGCCTTTTCTGGTCTGTTCTAGCCTGTATGTCTGCCAGCCAGACTCTGCTTCTTTGCTTGTTTTTGCCTGCAAGCATTCCTGCCTTCTTCTCTGCCAGCCTGCTTTTGTGTGCCTGTACGCATGCTTACCTCCCATGCCTGCCTTTCTTCCTGCATGCCTGTTCCTGCCTACCACTGCCTGCCTGCCTGACTGTGCTACCGTCTCTTTTGCCTGCTTCTACTGCCTGCTTTTCTGCCCTCCTACTTCCACCCCTGCCTGCCTTAGTGACTCTGCCTGCCTGTCTTGCTGCTTCATGCCTGTGCCCCCCATTTCTGCCTGCCTACCACCTGCCTCAGCTGCCCTGCCTCTTTCTTCCGCCTGTCCCTGCCACCCTACACTTTCCTGCCTGCCTGCATACTGATAACTGCGTGTGCCTGTCTCTGCCTGACTGCCTGCCTGCCTCTATGCCTACCTACCTGCCTGTCTGCCTACCTGTCCCTCCTTCACTGCCCATGTGCCTGCATGTAAGCCTGTCTGCTTCTCCATACCTGCTTGCCTGTCCTGCCTACGTGCCTGAACCTTCCTGCCTGCTTGCCTCTTCTTCCCTGCCACTGCCACTGCCAGCTGCCTGGCAGCTTCTGTCTGCCAGTCACCGATTTCATCCATGCCTGCCTGCGTATCAGCGTCAATGATTGCTTGCATACCTGCCTCAGCCTTCCTGCTACTGAATGCCTGTCTCTGCTTGCCTGCCTGCCTGCTTCTGCTTACCTGCTTCAGTTGCCCACTTCCCTCTGCCTGCCTGCTTGCTTGCCTCTGTTTGGCTGCCTGTCTCCCTACCTTTGCCTGCCAGCTTCTGCCTCCATGCCTCAGTATACATCCCTGCCACAGCCTGTCTACCCGTCTCTCCCTGCCTCCCCCCGCATGAATGCCTCTGCCTAGAATGCATCTGCTTCCCTCCGTACATATACTTCTGCATCCATGCTAGACTCTGCCTGCGAGCATCACCTGCCTACCACTATCTGCAGTTTGCCTGTGTTTACTTGCAAGCCTCTAACCTGCTTCTCTCTGTGAGCCTCTGCCTGCCTGCCTTCTCCCCTTCGCCCCGCTTCTGTGTGCATGCACTTACCTCCCTGACCGTGCCACCCTGTCTTTTTTGCCTGCCTAACTGCCTCTGTCTGCCTGTACTGCCTGCTTCTTTTTACCCTCCCACTTCCAGCCCTGCCTGAATCCTTGCCTGCATGCCTACCTGCCTCAGCCGGCTACTCTTTCCTGACTACCTGCCTCTATGCCTACCTGTCCTTGCTTTTCTGCTCGTATGCCTGCTTAAAAGCTCCTGCCCGCCTGCATTCCTGCATGTATGACTCGCTGCCTGTGCCTCCCTCTGCCTGCCTCTGACTGACGCCTTCTGCATGACTGCTTGCATCCCCCTGCCTGGCTCCATCTACCTGTTTGCATGTGCTTCCCTGCTTCAGCCTGCATGACTCAACCTGCTTGCCTATCTGCTGCTGTGCGGCTGCCTAACTAATGCCTGTGCCTACCTCCCTGCTTGCCTGCCTACTCCTACCTGGCTGCCTCCTTCTGTTTCGTGCCTGCCTGTTTTTGCCTGTCTTCCTTTACCTTTGCCTCATTCTCCTTGCCTGCTTGCTTGCCTCTGTTTGGCTGCCGTCTCCCTGCCTGCCAACCTCTACCTCTGCCTGCCTATCTGCCTACCCATCAATGTGCCTACTACTGCCGCTGTACCACCTGTCTGCCCCTTCCTACATGCTGATTGCCTGAATCTGCCTGCCTCCCTGCTTGACTGCCTACCTGCTTGACTATGCCTGAGAGCTTATGTTTGCCTCTCCTGTCTGCCCCATACTCTGTCTGCCACTGCCTTTGCATTCCTGCATATGCTGTCTGCCTCAGTGTTACTGTGTTTACCATGCCTCCCCCCAGAATGTTAGATTAGTAGTAATGCCTGGACAATAACATGAGCTATCAGGATACAACTGTGCAAGATAAGAAGGAACATTAAAAATTACATATGACTCATGAGGACTCACTGAATGTCATACCTGGTGCTGGGAGAATGAAATTCTGCTGTCCATTTGTTATGATGCACTGCTCCTCACAACCTGCGAAAAAAAAAATTGGTTGAAGAAGATGACCTTGCATGTCATAGTGCTCTCATATTGTGACAAAGATCTTCATTATTGACTGACTTCAAAAAAACTTGCACGGTTACCAGCTCATGCACAGTGAGTGCTAGGTGTGATGTTTCAGTTATATCACAGCAACAGAAAGCAAGATGCAGATGAAAAACTACTTCGGCCTCCAAGTAAAGCGCCCTTCATTATTGACCGATTTCAACGAAACTTGCACTGTTCGTAATGCATTTGCCGTGAATGTTACATCACTGCAATACAAGGCAAGATACAGACGAAAAACTACTTTGGCCTCCAAGTAAAGTGCTCTTCATTACTGACCGACTTCAAACAAAATTGCACTTCTTGTAGCACATGCATGTTGAGACCTAGGTGCAATGTTTTGTTTACATCACTGCAATGGAGGGCGAGATACAGACGAAAAACTACACTGCAATTTATTTCTGCTTACTATTGACTATGCCGTGTGTATTTCCTCCCAGGCACTACCATTACACAGCACTCTACCCCTACTCACTGTGTACTGTGGCCTTTGTATTTCCTCCCAGGCACAACCATTATACTGGAGTCTATTTCTCATCACTAAGTACTCTGCCGTCTGTGTTGCCACTAATCTGTGCAATGTGCAATACACTTCTTACAAAAAAAAATTTGTAGCAAGTGTATTAGCCAGTCAATATGTAAGATTCAGGAAAAACTACCCAATTCTGAAATTTCCAGGCCATGTGTCACACAACTGGCAATCTGTCTTGTGCTACGCACCTCTGATACACAGGCACCTCATTAGTGGTTACACAGACAGATGAGGGAAATGATCTGTGTACCCAGACAACAGAGCCTTAACATCGTCAGATAGATTGCACTGGATGGGGCAGTGGGTCCATTGGGCACTCGTCCTGGTCTTAAGATGATAAGCTTCTCAAGATAGGTGTACACTGGGATATCCTGGATGCTCCTCAGTGTCAGTCAGCCAAAACCACAAGATTCTACAACATTTAGAATAGACATTATTCACTGATGTGTCTCTATGACTGTTGGCAATAAAGCATACATACCTAACATTCACAATTCAATCTTTTCAACCCTGGAGGTGGATGCAGCATGCCACCCCCTAAAATGTCTACTCAGTTTTATCCCAATGCCACACTCAAAAGCATTTACAATGAAGTAAAAGTCTTACAAACAAAATTACAGAATCTGCAATAATATTTGAACCCAGTGTGTACCTGTATCAACAGTCACTCGCAGGTCAGGCAATGAACAACCATTACCGCTGCAAGCAAACTTACCCCCCATCCAAACGCTCACAGGATAGTACTGGCTACTGCAGTGGCAACAAATCATGATCGCCTTGTTTGTAACTGTATTCCTACAATGTGCAAATTAATGATGAAGCCAATGATACACTGACTTTCAGTTTCCTAATAACACACCTTGCAACTCCTGACACAACAGACACCTTAACTGGACGGTCCATCCATTATGGACGACGTGCACGATGGAGGTGAACTTCCTGCATCTTGTGAGACCTGCCAGTCTAATGAAGATCACAACCTTCTGGTGTGACACCGTGTAGTCTGGCAGAGAGGTATCAGTGTTCAAGAGACACTTTCTGCCACCATCAGGGTATGAGATGAAGGCAGCATGCTCCTATGTGACGATACCTCTCTGCGGGACCACACAGCATCACATTACACAACATAATCATCTTCATGCATGTTTCTTCCCCACTCCAATCCCAGTGGGCTCCCAGAAGAGGATGTGCAGAGGCCACAAACGCAGTCTCATTCATCATCAATTGGAATGGCATCCTGTCACTGCTGTCTGTAAAAATACTGTACATTATTTTCAGCTCTTAATGGCAGTTGTTGTTAAAATGATGGTCACCTGAACAAAACTAAGTCACTCTGAAGACGGTGACTGTGTTTCTCTCAAATGGCAGCTATGCTGCATAAAAACCAGAAGATTACAATCATCTGAACAACCTGCTAACATCAAACACTACTTGTAAATAAGGCTATTCTTGTGCTGAATGAAGCATCAAGCCATGAATGTACAAGCCATATCCTCCCCAGTGCAAAGAGTTTACATGCTTCATTGAGTGTTCTCCCAAATGCAAGAACATTTCCGAAATTTGTAATTTACACCCCCACTAATAGCAGTGGCTTGCTGCTAACCGTCATCATGAACTCACTATGCTGGACGTACAAGTGACATCCTCTCAAGCAGAGGATGTTACTTGTACGTCCAGCACAGGGAGTTGCTGATGACAGTTACCAGCAAGTTGCCCTGAAGTGTGCACAGAAACAACAGTACTTTCACAAACACAAATTCCTGCTTATTAAACTCACACTAAATACACAACAAGGATACATACACCCTCCTACTCTATATCACATGATCTCCAACATGTTTTGCATCATACACAGCCATCATCAGGGAGATTTGCTTCTGGTTTTGCCTGCCTGTCTGCCTACCTCCCTGACCCCGCCTGCCTGCCTGCCTTCACCTGTCGGCCTCTGCCTGCTACTGCTTGTCAACCTGTTCCTCCCTGTTTCTGCCAGCCAGCTTCTGCCTTCCTGCCCAGGTTCCTGCATCTGAGTGTGTCTGCCTTGCTTGCCTTCCTCTATACCTGCCTGTTTTCCAGCCTGACTAAAGGCCTCTGCCTTCCTAACCACCTGTCTGCTTGCATGCCAACCTGCAAGGTTCTCTTGCCCTGACAAACCTCTCTCTGGTTGCCTGCCTGCTCTCTGTTTCTGCTCACTATTTCCTATGCCCTGTGTGTCTCCTCCCAGGCACTACCATTACCCTGCAGTCTATATCTGCTCTATTTACTACGCCCTCTGTGTTTCTTCTTAGGCATTACAAGTACACTGCAGCCTATTCGTGTTCACGATTTCCTATGCCCCGTGTGTTTCTGCTCACTATTTCCTATGCCCTGTGTGTTTCTTCCCAGGCACTACCAGTACACTGCAGCCTATTCGTGTTCACTATTTCCTATGCCCCGTGTGTCTCCTCCCAGGCACTACCATTACCCTGCAGCGTATTTCTGCTCACTATTTACTACACCCTCTGTGTTGCCCCCATAAATCCAAACCCTTGTCCATACCTTAGGGCTATATGGAGATTGTAACGGGTGTGGAGGGGGTGCCCTGGGGGGGGGGTCTACCCTGACACATGCTGGCAATCTGTACCCTGGGTCACGTGGAACGTGGTAACAGGTGTGGAGTGGATACCCTGTAGAGGGTTACGACTCATGCTGGCTAACAGGGCTCTGGTCTACCCAAGCCAAGGTGGAAGGTATCATGCTGAAGGCTGCATGGCAGTGGGGTAGTCAACAGCAATGTCCAAAACGATCCCCTTGGGGAACCGGGCCGCACCCCACTGTATGTAGGGCTTCCATCCGCACAGGGCTCCGTGGATGGTGACCGTATTTCTTTCCCTGTGAATGAATGAATTGAATGTATGAAGGCTCTAGGAATGGGCACCTCTTTCCATCAGGGCCCCGCTGGGGAACCAGGTAGGGGGCTCCTTTGCTGGGCCTTTGAGAGACGAGTAATGGCGTGCTTTGGAGATGGAGCATCCCTCTCTGTGGGGGCTAGGAGAGGGGAACCTGGAGGGGGGGCTTTCTAAATGATATATGTAGAAGGCCCTGGTGATGGGCATCTCTCTCCAGAGGGTCCCAATGGGAAACTTCCTTTTCTGGGAACTTCAAGAGATATGTATAGAAGGCCTGGGTGATCACCATCCCTCTCCATAGGGGCCCCGATGGGGAACCTGGAGGGGGGGCTCTTTCACTGGAGACTTCGAGAGATAGGTAGAGGAGGGTTCTGGGAACGGAGCATCTGTTTCTATGGGGCTCTGAGAGGGGAACCTGGAGGGAGGCTCCTTTTCTGGGAACTTTGAAAGATATGTAAAGAGGGCTCTGGCGACGGAACATCTTTCTCTATGTAGGGGCTCTGTAAGGGGAACCTGGAGGGGCGTTTCTTTTCTGGGGGCTTTGAAAGATATGCAAAGAGAGCTCTGGAGATAGAAAAATCTTTCTTTATGCAGGGGCTCCATAAGGGGATCCTGGAAGGAGGCTTCTTTTCTGGAGACTTTGAGATATATGTAGCGAGGGCTCTGGAAATGGAGCATTTTTCTCGATGCAGGAGCTCCATAGGGTTACCTGGAGGGGAGCTTCTTTTCTGGGGACTTTGAAAGATATGTAACAGGGCTGGGGAGAAAACCTCAGCCCATGTGTTTGTGTGAGGGTGAAGCCTTGGCGACACTCAGGCATATTTATCTGGGATCCTTTTTCATGGACCCTAAGGACATTAGAGGTCTGAATCTGGGGGCAATGTGCAACTTCTTTAGAAGGACAGGGCTCTCATGACTTGGACCTAGCAAGGGGGCACAAAGGGCCAGCCAAAAAAGGCCTACGTGCATCGGGACCATAAGGGCTTGACCCACACTTATTCATTCACACCATCTGTGTTTCTTCCTAGGCACTACCAGTACACTGCAGCCTATTCCTGTTCACTATTTCCTATGCCCCTTGTGTCTCCTCCCAGGCACTACCATTACCCTGCAGTCTATATCTGCTCAATACTTACTATGCCCTCTGTGTTTCTTCCTAGGCATTACAAGTACACTGCAGCCTATTCATGTTCACTATTTCCTATGCCCCGTGTGTCTCCTCCCAGGCACTACCATGACCCTGCAGTGTATTTCTGCTCACTATATCCTATGCCCTGTGTGTTTCTTCCCAGGCACTACCATTACCCTGCAGTCTATTTGTGCTCTGTATTTATTGTACCCTCTGTGTTTCTTCCCAGGCACTACCAGTACACTGCAGTCTATTTATGCTCACTATTTACTACACCATCTGTGTTTCCTTCTAGGCACTACCAGTACACTGCGCTCTATTCGTGTTCACTATTTCCTATGCCCCATGTTTCCTCCCAGGCACTACCCTTACCCTGCAATCTCTTTCTGCTCACTATTAAGTACAGTGTCTTTGTTTCTTCCAACAATAATCTCCATTTTAAATTCAATTCTTTATGCAATTAACTCACAGTATTTGTAATACCACAGGAACCACAATCAAAACGAGTATCATGTTTACATATCACTAACATTAACCAGTGCTCAACTAGTATTTCATGCTTCCTCCCAGGCACTTGCCTGCCTACCTGTCTGTTTGCTGCCTGTGTCAGCTGCATGGCTGTCTCTCTGCTTTACTGCGTTGTTTCATGCCTCTGCCTACCCGCTTGCCTGCCTCTCCTTGCTGCCTTTACCTGCCTTTTCCTTCTTGCCTGCTGCCTTTTGCATAAAGTGCCTCCCTACCTCCTTGCCACTACCTGCCTGCCTCTGCCTTCATGCCTTGTTGTCTTTACCCGCAAAATTTTACACAAGTGCCTCTGCCTGCCTGCCTGCCTTCCTGCTTGCCTAGATTCCTTTTCCGGTCTGCTCTAGCCTGTCTCTGCCAGCCAGGCTCTGCTTTTTTGCTTGTTTTTGCCTGCATGCATTCCTGCCTTCTTCTCTACCAGCCTGCTTCTGCATGCCTGTATGCTGCCTGCCTGTGCTTAACTACCTGTCTGCCTCCCTGTCTCTTTTGACTGCCTGTCTGCCCTTACTTGTGTCTTGCTGCTTCTGCCTGCCTACCATCTGCTTGCCTACCTGCCTCGGCTGGGCTGCCTCTTTCTTCTGCCTGCCCCTGCCGCCCTACACTTTCCTGCCTGCCTGCCTGCGTACCAATACCTGCTTTTGCCTACCTCTGCCTGACTGCCTACCTCTGTGTAACTGACTGCCTGCCTCTATGTCTACCTACCTGCCTGCCTGTCTGCCTTCCTGTCCCTTCTTTGTTGCCCACATGGCTGCATGTAAGCCTGTCTGCTTCTCCATTCCTGCCTGCCTCTTGACTGCTTCTACATGCCTGCTTGCATCCCCCTGCCTACTCACATCTGCTGCAACCCGTGCGACTCAACCTGCTTGCCTACCTCTGCCTATCTGCTCTTGCCTGCCTCCGTAACTGTCTACTTGGCTGCTTGCCTGCCTGCTTGCCTCTTCTTCCCTGCCCTCAACTGCTTTCCTGCCTGCCTCCTCCTGCTTCATGCCTGCCTGTGGGCTGTCTGCAAGCCTGTCTCTTTGTACCTGCCACTGCCAGCCTGTCTGTCTCCCTCTGCCTGGCAGCTTCTGCCTGCCAGTCACTGCTTTCATCCATGCCTGCCTGTGTATCAGCGTCAATGATTTCTTGGATCCTGCTTCCTTTTTCACGCCTGCATCTGCCCACCCACTGGCTAGCCTACCTGCCTGCCTCCTTCTGAATGCCTGTCACTGCTTGCCTGCTTGCTTACCTTTCCCTGTCTCTATCTTTGCCTGCTTCTGTCTCTGCCTGCTGCCTCCCTGCCTGCTTCTGCTTACCTGCTTCAGCTTGCCCTCTTCCCTCCGTCTGCATGTACATCTCCCTGCCATTGCCTGCCAGCTTTTTCCTGCATGCCTCTGTATGCATCCCTGCCTCTGCCTGCTTCTGGCCCAGCCTTCCTATTTGCCTCTCCTAGCTGCCCCTCCAACTGCCTACCACTGCCTCTGCTTCTCTGCCACCTGTCTGCCCCTTCCTACCTGCTAACTGCCTGACTGTCTTGGCATGCATCTCTGCCATTCCCTGCCTGCCTGCTTGCCCCAGTTATTGTGTTTACCATGCCTACCCACAGAATGTTAGTTTAGTAATAATGCCTGGACAATAACATGAGCTATCAGTATACAATTGTGTGTTATATTTGAGGCAAGTTACGAAGGAGCATTAAAAATCACACATGACTCATGAAGACTCATTCTTTGTTGTACTTGGTGCTGGGAGAATGGAACTCTGCTGGCCATTTGTTATGATGCACTGCTCCCCACAACCTGCAAAGAAAAAACATGTATCAGTTGCTGGTTGAAAAAGATGTGTTTGCATTTCATATTGTTTTACATTGTAACAAAGACTTTCATTACTGACCCACTCCAACCAAACTTGCACTGTTTGTGGCAAATGCATGGCGAGTGCTATGTGTGACATTTCAGTTACATCACTGCAGTGGAAGATCAGGCCAAACACTACCATGGCATACAAGTAAAGTGCCTTTCATTACTGAACGATTTGAGTTACAGCTCTCCAATGGAAGGCTAGACAGGCACAAAAAACTACTTTGGCCCCCTACAAAACGTGCCATTCGTTACTGACCAATTTCAACCAAACTGGCACTGTCTGTAGTGGACGCATGGTGAGTGCCAGATGTGACGTTTGAGTTACATCAGTCCACTGGAAGGCGAGGTAGGGAGGAAAAACTACTTTGGCCTCCAAGTAAAGTGTCCTCCATTACTCACTGATTTTGACCAAACATGTACTGTTTGCAGTGCATGTGTGTTGAATGCTAGATGTGACATTTCAGCTACATCAGTCCAATGGAAGGCGAGACAGGGACAAAAAACTACTCCACTCCACAAGTAAAGTGCCCCTTGTACATTTTCACTTGAACAAAACTAAGTCACTCTGAAGATGGTGACAGTATGTTCCGCTCAAATGGCAGCTATGCAGTGTCAAAACCAGAAGGTTACACTCATCTGAATAACTTGTTAATAACAAACACTATTTGTAAATATGGCTATCAAGCCATAAATGTACAAGGGGGAGGAGCAGCACAGGGCTCAACATATTCTTAATACTGGCACCAGAAGCAAGTGGGTGCCTTCATGCCCCTGCCACATTACCTCATATACTGACTGAATAGGAAACTGGGTGAGCTCCAGAACCTGTCTGGATCCTCTGCTCCAGCTACTGCTGTTGCCAATAATCTCTCAAATGTGAAATGCAAAATTCAAGAAAAACCACCCCATTCTAAATTTGCAAACAATGTGTCACACAACTGGTAACTCTGTCACACAATACACACCTCTGATGCAGGAACTCCTCATTAGTGGTTACACAGAGAGACAAGGGCAATGATCCATGTATCCAGACAACAGACTCTAACATCCTTCAGTGAGATTTTACTGGATGGGGCAGTGGGTCCACTGGGCATGCCTGTCTTGGTCTTAAGATGATAAGCTCCTCAGGATAGGTGCACAATAGGACTTCCTGGATGCTCCTCAGCCAGCCAGAACCACAAGATTTTACACCATTTAGAAGAGACATTTTTCACTGATATGTTCCATGACTGTAGGCCATGAACCATACATATTTGACACTCACAATTCAATCTTTTCAACCCTGGAGGCAGATGCAGTTTCCCACCACCCCAAAATATCCGTTCAATTTTGTCCCAATGTCACGCTTACAAAAAATATTACACAGTCTCAAATGATATTTGAACCTACTGTGTATCTGTATCAACAATCACTAGCAGGTCAGGCAATGAACAACCACTACCACTACAAGCCAACTCCCCCCACCCCAAGCTCACACGTTTGTACTGGCTACTAAAGTGGCAGCTAATCATGATCACCTTGTTTGTAAGTGTATTTCTGTAGTATACAAATTAATGACAAAGCTGTGATCCACTGAGTTTCAGTTTCCTGCCACCACACATCCCAACTCTTGACATGACACACACCTTGACTATATGGTTCATCCATTATAGATGATGTGCATGGTGGAAATGAACTTCCTGCATCTTCTGAGGTCTGACTGACAGTCTAATGAAGCTCACATCCTTCTGGTGTGTGACACCATGCAGTCTGGCAGGACGGTATCAGTGTTCGAGAGACACTTTCTGCCACCATCAGGGTAGAAGATGAAGGAAGCAACCTCCTGTCTAATGACACCTGTCTGCCAGAGTACAGTGTTACATTCCACAAGATAATCATCTTCGTGCAGTGGCATCTTGTCACTGCTGCCTGCAAATAGAAAGTATGTTACTTTCAGGTCTTAATAATCATATGAACTAAATTAAGTCACCATGAAGAGTGTGGCAGTATGTTCCTCACAAACATCACAATAACCCACGCCCACTGCCTATGTAAAAACCAAAAGATGACCATAATTTGAACAACTCACTGACATGAAGCATGTCTTGTATGAAAAGCCATTATATTTAAAAAGTCAAGTCGCTCAGGAACTTATACACATCATGGCCAGAAAGGAGATGCTGAAACTTAATGCTGTTATCTGTTATCACGTTTTCCTGCTTCCACTCCTAAACAAACTCAAACTTGCCACTTGTCGCACTGATATCCCTATGTGATTTTGAACATGTGAAGCCAACCAAGAGTAATGGTTTTTATTCTGTTACCACCATGTGAACGGGTCCTGCTGTGACAACTAGCAGGTTCTGTCAAATATTTTTTATACCCTTCTCACAGTCACTTGTTTTCTTAGAGACCTGCTTGTTATCTCCTTGTCTCAAACTTTTACCACAATGAACATAATGCCTTTAGCTGCAGCATCAGCATCAGTTCTGATGTGCAGCTGTCTGTGAAGTTACAGTCCTCACTTTGAAAGATACTTCACACTCAGTTATTGATACTACTCTAAATTTGGGGTCTAAAATCATACCCATCATGCCTTCCTTTACAGCCTGTTATAAAGAAATATGAAGAATGACAGTTGCCTTGGAACCTCCTCAACAGTTTCAACCATAAGCAGACCGTATGCAAACTTCATTCACTTAATGCTGAAGCAATCCACTGATGATCCATCTGCTGGAATGGATTCTACCCTGAAGACTGCAAGTGCAGGTTCCTCTGAAATGCTGGTCACTAGCTACCACACTACAAGGTCTCAAATACCATAGAACTTTAACCTTCACAAACACCACAAAAAGAACTTCACATCTCGCTGTTACCTCAAAACTCTCAAAGTTTAAGACTGACGAGGGAGTGTTTGAAGATCAAGAACACTTGAAGTCTCACACGCCTACCTTGATATGTGTTTTAGGTATGCTTGTCACTTTGGTTAATTTACCTCGCATTCTGTTCAAACTACCTGCCTCAGGCCTCAGTAACTAAGTTCACGTCTAAAAATTGTTACATTTACACAGTTTCTTGTATTAAGTCTATACTTCAAAATCAGTGCTTTGTTTATATATTACAAATTTATGACATTCATATTCACAGAGGACCACAATAACCACCAAGCTAAAGTGCCACGTATCACCTCACTTGTAGATTATAAGGCCATCCCACGTTCCACATGACTCCAACAGGCAACAACATTTTCCATAATGAAGTACACACAACATGAAACCTATACAGCGACACATGAACTCAACCCCAAACAAAGCTCCATCTCCGCACAACTTAACCCACGCGGACAGGTACAGTCACTCCATACATACTTGCAAAATGATATCTGCACACAGTTTTAAAAAATACTCGCCACTAATGTCACTCATACTACACCAAAGTCCACACTCTAATCCTTAATCTACTAACAAGCTTACAAAATACCCAACCTACCTTACAACCACATGAATTAATCACCCATTCCCTCCACCTTCAATCCCGCACTACAGGCCACGGATAATCTAGTACAGGCAGTGTCAGTCAATTTCACAGATTCCATAACAGAGGGATAACCGCTGCCAAGATGGAAAATTCACAGCAGCGCCACAGATCATTTACGACGCTACATTCGACGCATTACCATGGATAATCTTATCTGAAGTTCATAAACCTGACCACAGATTAACATATTACAGATTGCAACCGTGTGGAAAAGTAAAATTAAAGCGCCAAAAACGGTTACATCTCCTTAGCAAGGTATTGCAGCGGTGTAAGGAAAGTATCACACGTAGCACACACTCAGTACGGATAACAAGCAGCAGAAGTTTCGTCGAAAGCAGTCAGCAATGGTGGGCACTTTACTCAAGAGTAAAAAATTGCTTTGTCCCCATCTCGCCGCAGATTACACACGAGTAACTGAAACGTCAAATGTGACACCCACTTTCCCATGCGCTACATGCGGTGCAAGTCTGTTCGAAATCGGTCAGTAGTGAAAGACACATTACTCTCGAGGCCGAAACAGCTTTTCGTCCCTAATCGCCTGTCATTGCTGAGTAGTGACTCAAAACTCACACGTGGAATTTCCTCGCTATCCGCCACAACCACTGACAGATCGGGCGACATCGTCAGTGAAAAAGGGTACTCCACTCTTAAGGCCGAAAGAGTTCTTCATCCCTATCTCGCCTCGCATTGCAAAGGGGTGACTCAAACATCACAGGAACCACTCCGATCATATGAGCAACAACCAGCGCAAGTTTGGTCAAAATCGGGGAGTAACAAACAGAACTTTACTCCAGGCGCCGAAGCGGTTTTTCGTCCCTGTTTCGACCCGCACTGCAGCAGGGTGACTAAAATATCACATGAGGCACTCTCACCATATTAGCCACCTCAAGGGCAAGTGTGGTGGAAATTGGACAGTAACAAAGGTCGCTTTACTCTTGAGGCCGAAACAGTTATCAAACCTAGAACGACACGCGTTGCAGCGGGATGACTGAAAAAAGACTTGTGGAACACACTCATCATGATCAACAACCACTACAAGTTTGGTCGAAATCTGGCAGTGAGGAAGGTCAATTTACTCTTGACGGCGAACAGCTTTTAGTCCCTATCTGGCCTCGCATTGCAGACGGGTGACTCAAATATCACACGTCACAATACCTCCACATGCGACACAACCAATGCCAGTTCGGTCAAATCGGTCAGTAACAGAGGGCGCTTTACTCTTGAGGCCGAAAGAGTTTTATGTCCCTTCCTCACCTCGCATTGCAGCGGGGTGACTCAAACATAACACGTGACACTAACTACTCACGCACCACAACCAGTTCAAGTTTGAGCGGAATTGGACACTAAAAAAGGCACTTTACTCTCGAAGCGCAAACAAGTTCTTTGTTTATATCTCACATTGAAATGCAGCTGCGTAACACAAATATCATACTTGGCACTCCCTCACCATGTGCTATGACCACTGCAAGTTTAGTCACAATCGAGCAGAACAAATGGAACTTTATTCTTGAGGCCGAAACAGTTTCCCGCCTCTATCTCACCTCACACTTTCAGCTGGGGAGTCAAACCTTACTCCTGGCACTCCCTCGAAATGCTGCACAACATGCGCAAGTTTCGTCAGTGTGTGGTACTAATAAACGGCACTTTATTCTAGAGGCCGAAAATGTTTCTCGTCCCGATCTCGCATCGCATTGCAGTGGGGTAAATTAAATATGCGAAATGGCACTCACTGCGCATGCGCTACAAGCCGTGAAATTTAGGATGAAGTCGGTCAATAATGAACGGCACATTACTAGTGAGGCAGAAATTGTTTTGCTTCTGTATCTCCCCTCCAAATGTAGTGGGGTGACTGAAATATGCCATGTGGCACTCCATACGCATGCGTTACGTGCAGTAAAAGTTAAGTTGAAATCGTTCAGTAATGAAGGGCATTTTCCTTTCGAGGCCGAAACAGTTTTTCATCCGTATCTCCCCTCGCATTGCAGTGTGGTGAATGAAGTATGCCATGTGCGTATGAGTCAAATGCAGTGCAAGTTAGGTTGAAATCGGACAGTAATGAAGGGCACTCTACTTTTGAGGCCGAAATAGTTTTTCGTCTTTAATTCCGCTCGCATAGCAGTGGGGTAGCTGAAATATGCGAAATGGCTCTACCTGCGAATGTGCTAAAAGCAGGGCAAGTTAGGTTGATGTCAGTCAGTAGCCAAAGGCACTTTAATGTAGAGGTCGAAAGAGTATTGCGTCCGTACCTCTCCTCCAATTGCAATGGAGTGACGGAAACATGCCACGTGACACTCCCTGAGAATGCGTTACGTTCAGTGCAAGTTCGGTTGAAATCGGTCAGTAATGAAGCGCAATTTACTCCGGAGGCCGAAATAGTTTTCCGTCAGTATTTTCCCTCATATTGCAGTAGGGTAAATCAAACATGCACTGTAGCACTCTCTGCGCATACGTCACACGGAGTGCAAGTTACATTGAAATCGGAGAGTAATGAAGGATAATTTACTCTTGGGGCCGAAACAGTTCTCAGCCTGTATCTCCCATCGCATTGTTGTGGGGTGACTGAAATATGCAAAGTGACACTCCCTGCGCATAAGTTACATGCAGTGCAAGTGAGAATGAAGTCGGTCAGTAAAGAAGGGCACTTTATTCAAGAGGCCGCAAGAGTTTTTCGTCCGTATCTCCCCCCCCCCCCCCCCCCATATTGAAGTGGGGTAACTAAAATACGCAAAATGGCACTCCATGGGCATGCGCTATAAGCTGTGCAAGTTAGGATTAAATCGGCCACTAAAGAAGGGAACTTTACATTTGAGGACCAGACAGTCTTTAGCCCGTATCTCCCATCGAATTGCAGTGGGGTGACTGAAATATGCAAAGTGATACTACCTCCACATGCCTTACGTGCAGTGCAAGTTAGAATTAAGTCGGTCAATAATGAAGGGCACTTTACTCTTGAGTTCGAAACAGTTTTCGTCCATATCTCCCCACCATTGCAGTGTGATGAATGAAATATGCCACGTGGTACTCTCTACACATTCGTCACATGCAGAGCAAGTTAGCTTAAGATCGAACAGTAAGGAAGGGCACTTTTGAGGCCCAAACCGTTTTTCGTCCGTATCCCCCGTCCTACTGATATGGGGAAACTGAAATATGCAAAATGGCACTCGCTGCCCATGCGCTGCAGTTAGGTTGAAATCGGTCAGTAATGAAGGGCATTTTACTCTTGTGGCCGCAACGGTCTTTCTTCCTTATCCCATCTGGTATTGCAGAGGGGTTACTGAAATATACCAAGTGACATTCCTTGTACATGGGTACTGTGCAGTGCAAGCTAGGTTGAAATCGGTCAAATATGTAGGGCACTTTACTTTTGAGGCCAGAACACTTTCTCGTCCAACCTCCCGTCGAATTGCAGTGGTGTGAATGAAATATGCCGCTGACAATTCCTGCGCATGCGTCTCGTGTACTGCAAGGCAGGTTGAAATGGGAGAGTAATGAAGGGCATTTTACTCATTAGGCCGAAAAAGTTTTCGTTCTTATCATCCCTCGCATTAAAGTGAGGTAAATGAAAAATGCGAAATGGCAGAGCATGCTCTATAAGTTGTGCAAGTTAGGTTGAAGTTGGCCAGTAATGAACGGAACATTTCTCTTGTGTCCGAAACATTTTTTCGTCCGTATCTCCACACGCATTGCAGTGGGGTAACTGAAATATGCCAAGTGACACTCCCTGCGCATGCCTTAGATTCAGTGTAAGTTCGGTGGAAATCGGTCAGTGATGAACGGCACTTTATTCTTATGACCAAATTTTTTTTTTTTTCGTCTTAACTCCCCTCGCATTACAATGGGGTAACTGAAATATGCGAAATGGCACTCCTTGCGCATGCGCTAGAAGTCGTGCACTGACGTTCAAGTCGGCCAGTATATAAAGGGCAATTCACTCTTGTGGCCGAACAATCTTTCGCCCGTATCCCTCCTTCTATTGCAATGGGGTGTCTGAAATATACCACTTGACTCTCTGCGAATGCGTCACATGAAGTGTACGTTACGTTGAGTTCCGTCAGAAATAAAGGGCACTTTACTCTCGTGGCCGAAACAGTTTTTCGTCTGCATCTCCCCTCGCATTGCAGTGGGGTAAATGAAATATGTCACGTGACACACTCTGCGCATGTGTTACGTGCAGTGAAAGATGGGTCGAAATCGGTCAGTGATGAATGGCACTTTACTATTGATGCCGAAACAGTTTTTCATCCGCATATCCCCTCGCATTACAGTGGAGTACCAGAAATATGCCACATTAAACTCCCTGCACATGCGTTACGTGAAGTACAAGTTAGGTTAGAATCGGTCAGTAATAAGGGCACTTTACTCTTGAGGCCGAAAGAGTTTTTCGTCCTTAACTCCCCTGGCATTGTAGTGGGGTAAATGAAATATTCGAAATGGCACACACTGGGCATGCGCTACAAGTCGTGCAAGTTAGGTTGAAGTCGGTCTGTAATGAAGGACATTTTACTCTTGTGGCCGAAACAGTTTTTCGTACGTAACTCCCCTCGAATTGCAGTGGAGTAAATGAACTATTCCAAATGGTACTCCCTACGCATGCGCTACAATTCGTGCAACTTAGGTTGAAGTCGGTGAGTTATGAAAGGCAATTGACTCTTGTGGCCGAAACAGTATTTCGTCAATATCTCCCCTCGTATTGCAGTCAGGTGATTGAAATATGCCACGTGACACTCTCTGCGCATGCGTAAAATGCAGTGCAAGTTAGCTGGAAATCGGTCAGTGACGAACGGCACTTTATTCTTAAACAGCAACAGTTTTTCCTCCGTATCTCCCCTCTTATTGCAGTGGCGTAAGTAAAATAGGTGAAATGGCACCCCCTGGGCATACGCTGCAAGCCGTGCAACTTAGGTTGAAATCGATCAATAAGGAAGGGCACTTTACTCTAGAGTTCGAAACAGTTTTTCGTCTTATCTCCCCTCCCATTGAAGTTGGCCAGTAATGAAGGAACTTTACTCTTGTGGCCGAAACACTATTTCGTCGCATTGCAGTGGGATTACTGAAATATGCCACGTGATACGCCCTGCGCATTCGTTACCTGCAGTGCACGTTACGTTGAAATAAGTCAGTGATGAAGGGCACTTTAATTTTAATGCCAAGATAGATTTTCGTCCGTATCTCCCCTCCCATGTTAGTGTGGTGAATGAAATACGCCATGTGCTACTCTCTGCGGATGTGTCACCTGCAGGGCAAGTTAGCTTAAAACCGGACAGTAAAGAAGGGCACTTTATTCTGGAAGCCGAAAATTTTTTCGCCCTTATCTCCCCTCTCTTTGGAGTGGGTAACTAAAATATGGGAAATGGCACTCGCTGCGCATGCACTAAAAGTCCTGCAGTTAGATTGAATTCGGTCAGTAAGTAATGGCAGTTTACTTTTGTGGCCAAAACAGTCTATCGTCCTCTTTCCCCCACCTATTGCAGGGCGGTGACTGAAATATGTCACATGACACTCCCTGCGAATGCGTAATATGCAGTGTAAGGTTGGTTGAAATCGGTCAAAAATGAAGGGCAATTTACTCTTGAGGCCGAAACACTTTTTCGTCTGTATCTCCCCTCGCATTGTTGTGGGGTATGTGAAATATGTCACGTGACACTCCCTGCGCATGCGTTACTTGCAGTGCACGTTAGGTTGAAATCGGTCAGTAATGAAGGGCACTTAACTCTTGATGCCGAAACAGTTTTTCGTCCGTATCTCCCCTCGCATTCCAGTGTGGTGAATGAAATATGCCACGTGGTATTCTCAGCGCATGCGTCACATGCAGGGCAAGTTAGCTCAAAATCGGACGGTAAGGAAGGGGACTTTATTCATGAGGCCGAAATCTTTTTCGTCCTTATATCACCTCGTATTGGAGTGGGGTAATTGAAATATGGGAATGGGCACTCGCTGCGGATGCCCTACAAGTAGGGCAGTTAGGTTGAAGTCGGTCAGTAATGAAGGATACTCTAATCTTGTGGCCGAAACAGTTTTTCGTCCGTATCCCCACTCACATTGCAGTGCAGTGTCTAAAACATGCCACGTGAAACTACCTGCGCATAAGTAATGCGCAGTGAAAGTTAGGTTTAAATTGGACAAAAATGAAGGGCACTTTACTCTTGAGGCCGAAACAGTTTTTCGTCCTATCTCCCCTCACATTGCAGTGGGGTGAATGAAATATTCCGTGTGAGACCCTCTTCGAATGCGCCACACGCAGTGTAAGATAGGTTGAAATCGGACAGTAATGAAGGACACTTTACTGTTGTAGCCGAAACAGTTTTTCGTCCTTATCTGCGCACGCATTGCAGTGGGGTAAGTGAAATATATCACGTGGCGCTCCCTGCGCACGCGCTGTAAGTCCTGCAAGTTACGTTGAAATTGGTCACTACTGAAGGACTTTTTACACTTGTGGCCGAAACAGTTTTTCTTCCGTATCTCCCCTAGCATTTCAATGGGGTAAGTCAAATAGGCTACGTAACACACACTGCGCATGCATTACGTGCAGTGCAAGTTAGGTTGAAATCGGCCAGTGATGAAGGGCACTTTACTCTTGAAACCGCAACCATTTTTCCTCTGTATCTCCCCTTTTATTGTAGCAGGGTGACCGAAATATGCGAAATGGCACTCCTTGGGTATGTGCTACAAGCCGTGCAAGTTAGGTGGAATTCGGTCAATAATGAAGGGCAATTTACTCTTGAGTTCGAAACAGTTTTTCGTCCGTATCTCCCATCTCATTGCAGTGTGTTGAATGAAATATGCCCTGTGAGACTCTCTGCGCATGCATCACATGCAGTGTAAGTAAGGTTGAAATCGGACAGTAATGAATGGCACTTACTCTTGAGGTCGAAAATTTTTTTCGTTATCTTCCGTCGCCTTACAGTGGCGTAACTGAAATACGCGAAATGGCACTCCCTGGGCATGCGCTATAAGTCGTGCAAGTTAGCTTGAATTTGGTCAGTAATGAAGGGAACTTTACTCTTGTGACCGAAACACTTTTTCACCCTATCTCCCCTCGCATTGCAGTGGGGTACGTGAAATATGCAACGTGACACTCCCTACGCATGCGTTACGTGCAGTGCATGTTAGGTTGAAATCGGTCAGTGATGAAGGGCACTTTACCCTTGATGCCAAGACTCTTTTGTCCATATCTTCCCTCGCATTACAGTGGGGTAACTGAAATATGATACGTGAGACTCCCTGCGCATGCGTTACGTGCAGTACAAGTAAGGTTTAAATCGGTCATTACTGAAGCTCACTTTACTCTTGAGGCCGAAACACTTTTTCGTCCTTAACTCCCCTCGCCTTTTAGTGGGCTAACCGAAATATTCGAAATTGAACTCCCTGCGCATGCGCTACAAGCCGTGCAAGTTAGGGTTGAGTCGGTCTGTAATGAAGGGCACTTTACTCTTGTGGCTGAAACAGTTTTTCGTCCTTACCCCCTCTCGTGTTGCGGTCGTGTGACTGAAATATGCCACGTGCCACTCCCTGCGCATGCCTAATGTGCAGTGCAAGTTAAGTTCAATTCGGACAAAAATGAAGGGCACTTTACTCTTGAGGAGGAAACAGCTCTTCATTCGTGTCTCCCCTCACATTGCAGTGATGTAAATGAAATACGCCGTGTTAGACTCTCTGTGCATGCGTCACATGCAGCGTAAGTTAGGTTGAAATCGGACAGTAATGAAGGGCACTTTACTCTCGTCGTCGAAACGGTTTTTCGTCCGTATCTCGCCATGCATTGCAGTAGGGTAAGTGAAATATGTCACGTGACACTCCCTGTGCATGCGCTTTAAGCAGTGGAAATTAGGTTGAAGTTGGTCAGTAACGAAGGGCACTTTCCTCTTGTGGCCGAAACAGTTTTTCTTCCGCATCTCCTCTCGCATTACAGTGGGGTAACTGAAATACGCCCTGTGACACACCCTGCGTATGCGTTACGTGCAGTGCAGTTTAGGTTGAAATCGGGCAGTTATGAAGGGCAGTTTACTCTTGGGGCCGAAACAGTTTTTCGTCCGTAACTCCTCTCGCATTGTAGTGGGGTAACAGAAATATTCGAAATGGCACTCCCTGCGCATGCGTTACAAGTCGTACAAGTTAGGTTGAAATCGGTGATTGATAAAGGGCACTTTACTCTTGTCGCCGAAACAGTTTTTCTTCCGTATTCCGCCTTGTATTGCAGTGGGGTGACTGAAATATGTCACGTGACACTCCCTGCGCATGCGCAATGTGCAGTGGACGTTAGGTTGAATTCGGTCAAAAATGAAAGGCACTTTACTCTTGTGGCCGCATCAGTGTTTCGTCCGTATCTCGCCTAGTATTGCAGTGGCGAGTGAAACATCACACATCACACTACCTGCCCATGCGCTATACGCAGTATACGTTTGATCGAAGTCGGTCAGTAATTGAGGGTACTGTAGTGTTCAGGCCAAAACAGTTTCTCGTCCTCATGACCCTATCTTGCCTCATATTGCAGCGGGTAATTCAAAGATTCTGTGCAGATTCTGTCCCTTAGCTGAGAAGCCCGGTTTTAAGGCACTGTATATTCACTACCACCCTTCCCCCTTGGTTAGATACTGGCCAGGAGCCACAATGGAGGAACGTCAGGATGGGAGTTGCTGGCAGTGCCGTCTGTTGGACGTCAGTTGACAGATTTATAAAATGTAGAGATTTAGTATCAATTATTAATTACTTACGAGAACCTCAATCATAGCCTTACATCTACTGTAGATTCTTGTTCCTATTACTTTTCTGAAACTCCTTGTCTAGGCACATGGACAACTTTACCTTTCAACTTTACAGCTGTTTTTAAGTTTGTTATTTAACTATACCCCTATCCCTTACACGTTGACGTGGCAGGGTGGCTTGTGTGTTCTGATGACCCTAAGAGCTGTACCGGCGGTAGCATAGCTATTGGCAGGGTCTCCGTTGCAGGGCGGGTCGAAGGAGAGGAACCAGACTGAATTAAGTGTTATGCAATTGGCCAGCAAACCATGCACGTAAAAAAATCATATGCTGAAAATGCCTGCTCAAAGTTGAGCAGGCCAAAACTCACAAAGAGTTACAGTGCCAAGAGAAGAGAGACATTTAACTATGCTGCCAATTGCTAAAACTGTAGTATATAGTGTCCATGATACATGGATGAGTATGGAGAATTTTTGGAATGATATTGAGAGGGGGAAACTGAAGTCCTCAAAGAGAAACCTGTTCCAGCACTAATTTGTCAACTACAAATCCCAAGTGGTCTGACCTAAGATCAAACCCGGGCCTCTGTTACAATCCGGGGACAAACCATCCGAGCCATGGCATTCCTCCTTACATTATTTTCTCAACATACAGTAAATCCCTGATTTCACGTTCAAATATTTTGCATTTTCTGCAATGTTATGCACTTGTCATACCATCCTGACCAAATGCCCATAATAATAATAATAATAATAATAATAATAATATCCCAGACTTTATGCCCTTTGTAGGCAGCCCACACAAAAATGTAAAATCGGGGATTTACTGTACTTTTTATGCAATTTAATAAACAACATGTTCCATAAAATCATTTGCTTAAACCTTAGAAACAACTTGACTTCAGATATCCGAAAGCAAACTAGAAATGAATATCAAGATCAAAGGGTCCTAGGATATGATGTTATGTCATTTGGTAGACACATACTAGTGTTTTGGAAGAACCTGCTGCCTCCATCTCCAGGGTAGGAGATGAAGCCATGCAGTGAAAAATGGTAGTATGATAAAGCAAAGGGAGAATCAGGACCACAGCTGTTTGGGAATCACTGGCCCCGGAAAGGGACAGTTTCTAAGAACAGATGTCAAGGGCGTTTCGAAGTGTAGGAGGAAGGAAAATCAGTAATTCTCATCTACCTATATGTTCCCTTTAAGGGCCACTGATTATTTTTGGCTCAGTCATATACCAGTCCTGTTCCTACCTCACCTACAATTGTACCAAATTTCCACACACAGCTCACTCCTCTAGCTTGAAGATGCAGGCATTCCTCCAAAATCAACCAAATTAAATTGTATCACATCCCAGAAGATGGCATTTCAGATACCACTGTGTGAGACTCAGATCTCACTTGCATTTGGTTGGGTTACTGGATGTGGCTGGTACATAGCACACTACACAAGGGCACTTCAAAAAGAGTTAACATATTTACCCAGAAATAAGACAAGAATCTTTTTCCTGTTCACCATCCAAAAACTGAGAGGTGGCCTTACAATTGTGCACTAAGTTAAAGACATTCTGTAGACGTATTTTCCCAAAAATTGAAAATTGTGAAGGGGGGATCATCTCATACACAAGGTTCTTATATTCAGGTAAGTACAGTACTATACATATCCCATCTTTGCTGATTTCACCTTTGCCTTTGACACAACAATGTAACAACTCACAACATAAACAGTACAACTTCATATCAATGTTATCCCAGTTAATAGAAAGCAAGTACATGGTTACAATTCTGCAGTTCAAAGTTAACCATTTTTCTCTGCCCTGATGACATTCAAAAAACACAAAGCACATACTGATGTTCTACACCAGTATATGCTTTGGAATCTGGTAAGTGCCCATTCCCATCAAATCTGTACATCTCTGCACAAAATTTTTCTAAATTAAATTAAAACTAACAGTTAATCTTATATTAAACATCCAAATGTGACCAGAATACAACACATATTTATAGAAGTACCTGAGGTTCATGTACTTGCCAACCGTTTTGTACGGTATCAACATAAAAGGAAACTCATCAACAGTATCAGTGGTCATCTTGAACACACTGTACAACTATGTACACATATGAAATCAACAGAGACTTACTGTTACAGATCATTCAATATTTCCATTTCTCTGAAGCATCACTATACATTTTTTTTTATGTTTCCAACTATCTGAATCATCTTACACATTGCAAGCTTCTGAGGCATTTTGCTTCCGCATCCAGATTTGTTTTATTTATAATCTTCATCCTCACCTCAATACAAATTTTCTGTAACATAAAACTAAAAGCGAAACAGTGCCCATTTTCAATCATTGAAAAATTTCAACTAATACATTATAAGCTTTGCATGAACACCTGCTACATTTTTAACAGCATACTGTAAAATCTAACAACAGGGAACATTAATACCTTGACATTCAGTTTTGACACATGCAATAACCAACCAAGGCTTGTGACTGACTGTGTAATAGCTGCTTTATAAAATTCTGTTTCTGCTAAAATTAAATAAACTGTTACAAATACCTCATGATGAGAATAGCTGTGTAATAAAATTTCTACGCACTACATCAGCAAAGTTTCATGCAACGCACTTACCCAGATCTGTTGTTATTTTAATCCCATAATTATCTCAAGTTCTTTTATTATATATCCTCAAAATTTTAATGTTAGTAGCGAAAAGTATACTTCTTTGCTGTGTTGCTATTTCAAAATTGGTACATTTTTTAAAGTATGCAGCATAAAAGCCAATACCAAATTATCCTAAATACTTTTCAGTCTTTCATTCCGTACCATATAAACTCATCAAAGTAGCGTTTCTTTCATACTCTGCGGTTGTCTTCTGCCAAAATATTATGCGCATTACCTACCAAACACAAAAAGTACACAACTGTTTCCTGCAATAACAACAAAGATAGAAGATATCTTGTTACAATAATGAAATCTGAAAGTGTCAGCACATTAAGTAGCATTTAGCAGTTTCTGTAAATGATGCAAGAGTTGGTCACTTTAAAGGATTCTGATGGTGGCACATTGTAATAACCTGTCCAATGTTCTGGACATTGTTCATCAACTAGGTTTATAAAAAATACGCCACTTCAGAAACTGGATCTGTCTGCACCTTTATGTGTGGGTGGGAGAGATGGGGGGTCCTACTCAGTGGTCTGTCACTGGATCTAGAGCAGCTCCATGTAATGGAAAATGGGCAACATCCAAAACGTTAGTGAGCTTTCTTACAGCAGCAGGCACCCTTAACATAGTAAATTAATACTCAAATCAAGTCTATGTGACACAATTAACCTCCATTTTACGATCAGAATAGAGAATACTTACATTATGATTGTAATGATTATTACTTCATTTAATATATTCAATGTAAGAACTCCTTTGGGAGGTACTGTAAGATGAAATCAACACACAACTGACAACATTAACTCAATTTTCCTGACATACATGTTACTGTAATTTTACATTTGCTTCATACCTGCACTAAAAGGTATGACATTCAAATGGAAATACTATTTTTGAATTCACAGTTACAATGAGAAATTATTAACTAGAAAAGTCCCAACAGTAATGCACAAATTTAATATATGTGACACAAAGTCTTTAGAGGATCACTTTCACTCCAACACGTTTCAGTGGCATATATACCACCGAAAAATGTCAGAGTGAAACTGATCCTCTAAAGACTTTGTGTCACATATATTAAATTTTTCCTTTACTGTTGGCACTTGCCTATTTAATAATTCAATAAAAATGTACAGTGTAAACAAGACAGTGAAATTTACAACGAGCAAATTCAATAAAACTTTGTTTGGAGAAGTTCTGCAATTAGTTGCATTAAATCTGAAACAGCAAGCCAGTGCAAATACATTATTACTGTTTATACACAAAATATTCCCCTAAGGTATCTCCACTTTGCCACAGTGGTGGGGCTTGTGTGGTCAAATGGTCCTGAGAGCTATACCGGCAGTAGTGCTGCTGCTGGTAGGGTTTCCCATGCTGGACAGGTCAAAGTTTCAGGTTGGGGTAAGGCTAATGACCTCACCTCCATTAAAAAAAAACTTATTGTTGAGAAGCCTAATAAAGGATGCCAGATGAATAACACTGGTAAAAGATCAGGGAAAACCAGTTGTATTGTACGGAAGTGAAACAATGCGTATGACAGAGATAGATATAAAATGGCTAAATACATGGGACAGAAAAACACCAAGGAGGATATACAGACCAGTGGTAGAACAAAGAATCTGGAGAATAAGAAGTAATCAGGAACTGCAGGGGCTATATAAAGATTTAGACATGGTAACAGACATTAAAAATACAAGATTGGAATGGATAGGACATCTAGTAAGAAAATATTTGAGAGTAAACCAGAGGGAAGAAAAAGAATGGAAAGATCTACATTGAGACGGCTGGAAGACGTTGAAAATGATCTACAGGAAACAAAGGTTAAAAGATGGGGGCAGAGAGCAGTGGACAGAGAAGAATGGGCATCTGAAATTACGGAGATCAATGCCATAAAGCCAACGAGTGAGTAAGTTAAGCAAGCAAGTAAGTAATTAAGTAGGTAGACTGGTGGGTGGGTGGGAGGGTGGGAAGGTAGGTAGGTAGGTAGGTACATGCAAAATATAAATTTAAAATTGGAGGAAAATCTGAAATTGCTGACTTAAAATACCTGTACTGCAACTACTGCCAGGTTCATAAAAATAAAGTGCAGCTTCCAGCTTTAAGTCATGTCAGGTTAAGTGTCTTCAAAGCCTTTACAACTGAGATTCAATCAACATCAGCTATAGAAGCCTTTGCACAGCATCACAAAATTGATTAGAAATATCAATTCACTTTTGATTTAGCAGAATATGTACATGCTTACAGGCTTCAACTAAGTATTTCAGCACAGCAACAAAACCATAAACTTTGTCTGTTAAGCAACTTTGATAGGATGAAGCCTTCTCAGTCAATCAGCATCGTCAAAATCAAATGTATGTCCACCTTTTCTGAAACTGTCAGTTACCATCAAGTCCTCAGGATAGCAAGAGTGACAATGCCTGAAACAGTGTGAATCCACTGGATTCTAACATGCCTGATGGCCTAATAAGACTTCAGTGCATACACTCGCCATGAAAACTTCATATATTACAGCTGCATGCAGCCACCATGACTGACCAACTGACCGACCAACAATTTGCACATTTGCAGTAAAATTCCAAGCACAGATCCCTGAAGGTTATTTCATTATGGAATTTAAATAAAAATAACTACTTCATCACATTATGTTGCTTTTGCATATAGGCTTCAAAGTCAAATGTGACATTATAAATGCACTTTATCCACATGTGGCCACAAATTATGAGTACAGTTCTTTCATCTGCAGTTTGTATACATCAACTGATTTTCAACCTGTTAAAAATCCTGTATTCCAATCATTAAGCAATATGGGCTGATCAAACATTCTCATTAAATAATCAACCATTACAAAAAAGTTTGTGGTAAAAACATTTAATTCCATAATTACCAGAAATCATGTCACTTTCACAGTTATTCCGATTATTTACTTTATAATTTAGCAAAATGCTTAATTAAAGGTGTTTCCACATCACATTATATCACTGAGGCCTGAAAATCAAGCAAAATGAAACAAACCCAACATAATTTCCAATGTCTAATGCGCCTGCACTGTGACACATGTTGCAGAATGCAGAGAGTACCTTTAATCATGTCCCCCAGAGTAAGAAAACTAAAGCTACCTTTGTTAAGGTAGAACTGTCAGAACTTTCCTCATCTTATAAGTGCTTGCATGTGAGACAGCAGCTCAGTCATGTATTATGAGTCATACATAGCAAGTGAGCAGTGTGAGTGTGTGTGTGTGTGTGTGTGTGTGTGTGTGTGTGCGTGTGTGAAAAGTGTATTCTGTTGGAAAAAGCGTGTTCATTTGCAACAACTTTGCAAACTACACATCACTGGAAAAAAGTTGCTGAACCTCTTGTAAAAATATCCCACGTCAATAGTGGCATGTAACAGAACAACATGGAGAACAGCAGAATAGCAGAAAATTTTCAGACTATGTGTTGAGACCTGGATGAAAAGACAACATGAATACTTTGTGTTTTAAGGCAGTTCAAAGGGCAACAAAACCATAAAACACTCCTCTACACAAGGGAACAAGAAGCTGGTATTGCAGGTAGTTTGAAGAATTGGTAGCAAATGAATTTCTTGACCTATAACTCACAGTCTTCAAAAATGATGCATGGCTTAAATGAAATGAGGATGTAAACAACCAGAATAACAGAGACTGGCACCCTAAAAATTACCATGAAGTTCATGAGGTTCCTTTGCATAACCTTAAAGTTGGCATCTGGTGTGTGTAGTCTGGGCCTATGGTTTCTGAAGAAAAAACAATTAACCTCTCAGACTGTGGCATCCCAGATCTCCAGATTTGGAGCCATGTGATCATTACTTGTGAGGGACACCAGCAGATAGAGTTTATGTGAAAAATCTACATGCTTTGCTACAATTATAAGATAATAGTGCATTTAAGGAGAAATATGTTTGAAAGGGGTAATATGTGATTATATGTTGGAGGTCAGCACTTTGACATTCTTCTACGAAATGAGGTAAGTTACACCGCAGGGGAAACACAGACTCTAAATTCCTAGCAGATACAGGCTTCCTATGTCATAAAGCTCCCACCACAGCCTTCATGCTCAGGGACATAATTAAAGATATATTCTACACGTTATAGCACAAGCATTTGCTTCAAATGTAAGCAGGCTTATTATTGCTGCAAAACATTTCAGATAAGCGATGTATCTTCTAAACTTCCATCCAACAAAATCATACAAATGTTGCTATTAAAATTCAACCCATTTGGTTCATGCTAAATGTGACTAGCCTCACCAACACCACGACACTGCAGGTCACCCTGTAAAAAACTCCTGCAAGTAACAGTCATACACTCAGGTCCCTCACACATCTGTATTTATTTGCGCAAAATCTGTTATAACTAAGGGTGGACTACTGTAAAAAATAAAACAAGTATACACACAATTTTCAATTCCCTCAGTCTCTCTCCCTCTCTCTCTCTGGCGCAAGCACACGTGACCACCCACACACACACACACACACACACACACACACACACACCTCACTCACTCATTCACTCACTCACTCACTCACCCACTGGCATTAACTTTCCTTCAAAACTTTTGTCATTAAGAAACACTGAGCATAAAGCAGTCAATGTCACTACAAACACAGCTGCAAAAAGTCATCCATTGCACATATTTGTCGTCCAAAGTGGTAAGTTAATCAATCAGGCCTCCAAACTAAATATTTTTCTTGAAGTTTTTATATTATTATAAGCATTCTATATTTTGATTTGGAAGACCCACACTTGAAGTTTGTCCTCTTTCCAACATAACGAAACCAACACACACATCACCATAAGACATCCTGATGACAATGATGATGCAGAATTAACACACGCAAAAAAGCGTCAGAAGTACTGCCACTTGCCAAGAATGGCATCTTTGATGGCATCAACATACTGCGCTGGAACCCAGTACACCCAGTACCTAGATGCTTCTGTAGGTCCAAGTTGGATTCCCTACAAAAAAAAATTAACAACCCTGCACTACCAAAAACTGAATGTTATTACTCACATGACACAAATGACAGCATAAATATGCTCCTTGACTGCCTCACATTAAGCAATATCTTGTCCAGTCTAATTATTTTATTTTTGTATTCTGTTACACTCAGCTTAATACCTCAAAAATTAACTCCTCCAACATTAAAAAATATACAAGAATTCTGAAGTTTTGTTCACTGTTTTACCCAAATGTAAAAATCTTGACATTTCTTTTCCACTCACACCAGTCACATTATTTTCATCCTGCCATCTAGGAACACTAAAAGAAATTAAAATACAAGCAGCAGAAATTAATGGAATGCTGCAAAATATATCATATAGGATATGGAGAAGAGGAAAAAAAAGAAAGAGAGAAGTGTTTTCTTTAATGATGCTGTCAATTGCCAAGAATACACAGTGTTAATAAGAGATAAATGAAATATTAGTATGGAGCATTTCTGGAATGATACTGATAGGGGAAAGAACCAAAGTACTTGGCGAAAAACCTGTCCCAGTGTCCCTTTATCCACCATAACTCCCACACTGACTACAATACAGAAGGGTACGCACTGCAGTAAACTGTGAACTTCAACCATTATCAATCTCTTGTGCAACCGTTTACCCCATTTATTCAGCAGTACCGCGCCTTGAACAAAGTGCAATATCTTGCTGACAGAGTTGTCTTCAAAGTCACCTGGTTTCATACAATGATAACTCAGGTGGCTGAATCTTAATGTGGCCAAAGCCTCACAGTCACAAGGAACATACGACACTGTTTCAGATGCCTGCTTCCATCTGTCACACTCAGGACTGTTTATCAGGCCCAGTTTAAATGTGTCCTTTTAAATGACAATGTCCTGTTAGCAACCCTGTCATTATTCTTAGCTGCTTTCTTCTCAAATTGAGCAATTCCCCAGCTTTTTTTGCAGACAGTTATTTAAGAAAGCCCTTAGCCTGCCGTTGTCCACATATGGACTGCCAATGCACCTCGTGTCTCCTATTTGTCCAGTCCCTGATCAGCCCCCTTGCAACCTTTGCAGATATACCAAGTGCAGGCTCAGATCCTATGAGTGGATGTGAGGAGCCTTCCCTGGCTATCGGATCCGTTATTTTAATTCCATCAATTCCCATGCTTTTTGGCACCCACACCTGTTGGACCCTGTTATGTTTTGCCAGTTTCACCAGCGATTGATGGCAATCCCAGACTAATTTAGAATTTATCTGGAAGCTGTCAATGGCCATGATGGCTGCCTGACTGTCAGCAAGAATACAGATGTTCCCACCTGCGTAGCCCTTTTCTATATTCTCCATTATACAAGCCTTAATGGCATATATTTTGGCCTGAAATACTGTGGTGAGGAGCCCAAGACTGAAGCTGTGCACCATTCTCAAGCCCCATCTATACACCCCAGCACCAGTGCCTTTACTGATCTTGGACCTGTCTGTGTACCAGACCACGCCTGTGTTGTTCTCTGGGTTGAATCTGTTCTGCCACTCACACCTGTCAGGGAACTTGACTATGAATGGCTTGTGGAATGCATATCTTGGAAGTATCCTGTCAGACCCCATGTGTAGGACGGGTTTGTGCTCCACATACCCAGACTTTTGGTGTGACTGAAGTCAGTGGATTTAGGTCTCCACTGCTGGGTACACATTACTCTGTAGAGCCCCACCCAGGTCTCTGCCTCAGTCATCACCTGAAGGGCAAGAAGTCCCAGGAGAACTGCCATTGCAGCTGTTGGGGTCATCTTCATCGCCCCTGTTATAGCCAGACAGGCTAATCTCTGTATAACTTACTGAGATCTGTCCTGTTAACATTGTATTTGACCCTCGGACACCAAACCGTGGTGCCATACGTCGATACAGGTCTGATCACCACGGAGTAGATCCAACGCACCACCCTGGGTTTCAGACCCCGGGTTTTATCAAATGTGCTCCTACAGATCCACAAAGCCCTGCAGGCCTTATTCATCACATGTTCAGCCATGCCTTCCATGTCAATCCCTTGTCCAGAATAAGTCCAACATATTTGACCTCGGCAGTCAGCTGCAATGTGTGTCCAGAGAGGGTAGGTTCCTTTAGGCCCCTTAAATCTCTCTTCTGGGTGAATGGTACTATCATTATCTTTGTGGACTGACAGACAGCTGAGTCCTGTCATACTACTGTTGTACCTTCCTCAAAGCCTCCTGTAAAAGCTCTGAGCAGGTGTTCGGCAACTTTCTGCAGGTGAGGATAGCACTGTCATCTGCATACCCCAGTGTGCAGCAGCAGCTCCCATTGCATCCTCCTATGAGTTCATACACAACTAGGCTCCACAGCAGAGACCACAGAACAAATTTCACTTCATAAATATAATACGTACATTACTGAGCATGCTCAGAAACAGACTGCACACTAATTTACACAGAAAAGAGCAAGTCATTGATCCTATAACCCCAAAAACCAAACTGTTTACCAATGTTAAAACAAAAGGATTCATAATTGTGATAATAAAAAAGAAGAATATGTTTGAAGACCTTTGAGTGTATCGGAGAATAACATTCAAATGGAACTTATAGAAACAGGATGGGCATGGATTGGATTAATCTACCTCAGAAAAGGATCCAAAGCGGGTCCTTTTGAACACAGTAATTTACTATCAGATTCCAGTTCTATAAAATACTATGAATGTCTTCACTAGCTGAGAAACTATTAGTTTCTCAACACAGACTTTGATCCATGGGGTTATGCCTCTGGCACTAAGTGACTGTCTCAGTCAATGTGCAACGTGAGCCAGAGAAAACCAGACATCACCTAATGCTATTTGCCATGAACGTGCAAAGTAATAGGCGACCATTTATGTTTGCTGTCTTTTGCAAACCAAACTGGGCATTTAATTCCAAGGCTAAAGGGTTAATTAACAGGGCCAGAGCTCTCTTGTACACAAGGCACTTATCTGTAACTATGACTTTAAGATAATGGTCATATAAAAACACTCTCTACCACCATCACACAATATGTTATAAAAATAACATACATATGATTACTAACCTGCCTTTATTGCTGTTCTCAGTACTAAGGGTGGGTTAGCAACCTTACTCTCGTGATGTGTAATCATGTTTGTTTATGTTATATTATACATTCCTAACAAAAGTACAGGTTACAAAGAGACCAATCAAACTATATCTACAGTAATTTGGACAAAGTGGAACTGCAATAAATTGTATTTTGTTCCAAGTTATATATGCCTTTCACTCAAATTCAGCAAATCACTTCAAATTCAGCCATGCAATGGCTCAGATGGTTGGTTAGCAGACTGTCACCACAGAGGCCCAGGATCAAAACCCGGTCATCCCACACGGGATTTGTGGTGGACACACTGGCACTAGACCAGAATTACCTCTGAGCAATTCAGTTTGCCTGTCCGTATGATCCCATCAGTGTTCCATATTCATTCATTCATCTATCACCAGTGTCATATCAACTTAGCAACTGATAAGGCTGTTAATAAATAAAACACACACAAAAAGCAATGATTTACCTTTAACCCAGTGGGTGGGAATGTCAGGTAAGGCCCATGAGATGTAAACCACTCCATGCTTGGTAATGTGTTGGCCATAGTTGTTCAAATATAGGCTACCTAGCATTATATTTTTGTTTGTTATGCAAGATAGCACAGAGATAGCCTATGCCACCCAACTAGCTGGAGGCATCTGTTTGCTACTGATGTGTCACTTCTTTGTGTTTATGTCCTTTTTCATTTGCAAGAAAAATGGAGAGACAAAAAAGTGAAAGTGCAAATTTAAATGGTCATTCCACATGGAACAGCATGCCATTTAAATTCCCATGCAAGGAGTTAAAATGTGGTTTTGTTCATGAAAGTCCACCTGTAAGACTCTGCCACTGGAAATGGTGGTGTGAAAGTGTGCATGCACAGAAACTAGAAAGCAAATAAATATTATTATAAGAATCACATTTACATCCAGTATAATAATGCACACAACCTCTAAAATAGATTTAGGGGCTCTGGCCTAGATACCAAATCTTGGAGGGCATAGTTTGTATAGTGATCAGGCCTTTAACATGCATGTCTGAAGAAATGTAATTCAATTCCCAACTGAGACAAAAGATACTTCTCTCCTCCAAAGCATCCAGAGCAGCCCTTTCCCAGCCTCCTAACCAATCTGCAGTGGGGGTACTTTGTATGGTGATAAGGTAGCCAGGGCTTGAAACAGACCACTAACAATGAGACCTGCTATACTTTCCACTCCATATGCCTTCATGGCATGGACAAAGACAACTTTACCTCACATAAATACCATTCACCTAACCAGCTATTCAACAAAGATACTCAGTTGTCACTTACCATTATATGATACTCTTCATGTCCTTCTATGGGCTCACTAACCACACCTTTGATTGTGTTCATGGGAATTTTATCTGTTCGTTCCTTGGTGCCAATCCATACCTGATCTTGCTCCATCTTGAATGTAAGACGTACTTTACCTCCAGATTTGTTTAGCATTCCAGAAAGTGGGTAGGGTGGAAGAGAATCCTAGCAAAATACAAAAGAATCACATTAGCCTACACATTTAAAATGTCTGGAGCAGCAGAACAGTTCAAAGACAGAACATTCTCCAACTCAGGTACTAGCTATCCACAATTAGACATTTCATGGTTTCCTCAACTATTTCTACGTAGAAGGCATTGCAATTTCATACTAACTTTTCTGCATCTATATCGACACCCACCAGCACCGTATCTGGTCATTCTATCACCAGTAGCGCAAATCATAAATCACAGATTCAGAAAGCCTCTACACTACAAGGTTACTGTCACACACACACTTTGATTACCAAAATTTTCACAATTACAAATTTCTGTGCCACATGCTCATAAGAGAAGCAGTAAGTTGAAGCTCAAACCTTGCTGTTCTTAATTCCTGGCATGACATCATCTGGTACACCTTTATCCAGTACCTTCCTGTGTTGCTTCTGTTTGCAAAAGGGCTCCTTGCTTGCAGCAGCTGCCTTCTCATCTTGCAGATCCTGTAACATCACACAGAATAAAGCTCATTAATGAGTAAGCTTCAACACTCTGGTACCAGGATTAAATGCCAGGTGCAATCTGCAGCAGACCAGGATTTAAACAAGGGCTGCATTAGAGGGCTACACAAGTACAGACTGAACTACAAAATATTCACAGTTTTTAGCATCACACTACACATTACTAATGTATAACCTTCAACACCAAGGGTTTAATTGACTCACTTTCAAATGTCCAAAATTATTTTATGAGCTAATTACTACAATCCTTTCTGATCTACCACCTGTTGAACAAGATCTGATATGTAACACACCACATTATACTGATCAAGCACTGAGTAACCCAATTTTATGTTCGTCAGTCAAAGATTTTCTTTTATTTAACGTCAGATTTCAGTGATCTCCAGCCAACAATCTCTGTGTTAAATTTCCTGCATTTGAGATTTCCCTCAGTTTAGAGTTCAAATTTACTAATATTCAAAAAATGTATGCTATGATAGCAATTCATACAAACAGGACAAAGTTTCCACTCAATGCTTCAGTCCTGTCAGAAATATGAAGGCTGATCAAAAACATCCACGGCAACATTTCTGACAAAGAAACTACTAATACTACTGAAATCAAAGCCGTGCAGGATATTTGGCAACATCTTCTGACACTCCCAATATAATCACAATCAGTGTCAGTTTAGTTGTGACATAGCATGTCATATAAACATATTTTCTTATTGACCTTTACATGTTCTGTTTCAAATAACAGCTATCACATAATTTTTCACTTGCTTCCTACATTTGAAATTTGAACACTTTAGCTCACTTCTTCCAGTTTGCACTAACATACTTACACAGTTATCTCAAATCAGCAATAAAGTATTTATACCTGTTTACTAGGTGTAGATACTGCAAGAACATCATCCAATTTAGATCCTACAACCATCACCTTTGCACCTTTTATAACACCCAACTCTCTCAGAGTGCGTTCATCCTTTGCTAACCCTTTAATCATCACCTTCTGCATTGACTGAGGAACTCCTGCAAAAAACATATGTTAAAGAAATACATACAGCCCAAAGACTTTGCCCTGTGGAAATAATCTTTCAGTGTGGAGTCAATTCAAAGAGTAAAAAAATTTTGTTCTGATACAATGGTTTAAAGAAACAGAAAACCCTCCAAAAGATAGCAATCATGGCATAATGATTTCCTTACATGGCAGTCCTGTACCTACACACTACAGTTTACATCAGTGACTCCCAAACCGTGTTCCACAGTACCTCTTGTTCTGACGACAGACAGATTTATCTGGGTTCCTTCTTTTTGGACCCTGAGGACATTAGAGGTGTACATCTGGGAGCACTCTGGAACTTTTCTAAAAGGGCAGGGCTCTCGTGAGTTGGACCTGGCTAGGGGTCACAAAGGGCATGTAAAAGGCCTATATGCATCAGGACTGCAAGGGCTTGACCCACTATATAATCTAATCTAATCTAATCTAATCTAATCTAATTTAATCTAACCTCTTGTTCTGCAGCTGCCTTTCTGTAATACAGAATTTCATTATGAATGAAACTTACAGAATTAATTAATTCAATCAATGATAAATCTAAAGGCTGATTCTGTCTGTAAATTATCTTAAGATTTGGGAGGATAATTCAATTACATCATTTCATAGGGAATACTAGAATAATAGTACTGGTCATCCACCTGGAACCATATATTTTATACATGTTTGTACGTTACATTATTGCATCTGCACTGACACATTCTAGTAGCCATCATTTTAGCAGCAATGTTTTTCACAGGTTAATTAATATAAACTTCAATTACGGGTGTCAGAAACTAATTAATGTACCTCTACGTTAACTGTAAGATTAATTAAAATGACAATACATAATTGAAAAGGGCTGTAAGAAGTCACATAATTCTACCCATCCATGAATAAAATTTAAGTTGCAAGTACTTACGTCTTCCACATATTTAAGCAAACTGGGCCAATCACTTAGCATGCTGTTAATTATCACCATCAGGCAAGAAAGGAAGGCCGTTAAATTACATAACATGAACACAGCTATAACAGAAAATGCACAATAACTTTGTTCTCAGGTTCTCACCAGTTACATATGATATTCACTTTCATTTATTCTTTAGTTTGCTGAATGATTACTCAGATTACATAGCATTGATTGATACGGTGATTAGTGAATAACAAATCAAAGGATCTGTGAAAGAAAGAAGGTATGGCCTAATTTTTGGAGTAATCTTCTGTACTGATCAGAAATGCACAGAATGGGCAACTTAAAACATTATTCTCCTGGCATTTGCCTAAGACTGAAAAAACCACCCCCCCCCCTCAGAAGAAGAGGAGGAGGAGGAGGACAAGGAGGTGGTGGCGGTGGCAGTTGTGGTGGTGGTGGTGGTGGTAATCACAGCTAGTATATTGATCACAGTTGAACTGGAGACCTGCTGGATATGAAGCATGCATCGTACCCACTCCAGCATAGCATTTGGTTACTTGAAAATGAACAAACATATCTTGCATGTGATGACACCTTCATTATTAGTACAAACACACAAACAAACTGAAGTACCTATTATATCTTGAAGATGTTGCTTAAGTTGTCCAACTGTGCCATCAAGTAGAAAATTTACATCATATTTGTTTTTGTTGTATATCACTTTGAAGTCTACACTTTCTTTTGGTACCTCCACATCCACTTTTGTCTGCGTACAAACATCACTTTCAGCCCCAATGTTCTCAGAATTACACTTATCACTCATGGCATCACTTTTCTCTGGCCCTGAAAAATTTGAAACATAAGCAAAAGAAACAAACACAATAAAATTTCAATGTACAATTTTCTGTATAACATAAGTAAAGTCTGATCCATATTCACGTCATCAATCATCTTTAGTGCACACAGACAAAGGTATTCACCAAACCATATTGTGACCTACCAGTGGCACATGTGACACGCGACAAAAGTGTACATTTACAGATCTATTTCTCCTAGTGCCAGAATAAGTTTTATAAAACAACCCTTTTAACATTATAGAATTCTTGGTCTCTGGTTTGTTGGAAGAGATTTACACTTTGTATATCAGTAAATTCCTGTACATCCCTTTATATTATACATTTTGTTTTTAGTTCATGTAATGGTACTGAGTCAGCTCCAAATATTATGTGTCACAAGGACATTCTGAATTGTCATTTATCTGTGTTTCATTCATTAATATCTAAGTGTTGGCCACACCACAAATGCCTTTCACAGAACACGAGTAACATGATGTCAGTGATGATGTTACATGAGGTTTCTAATGTAACTAATTAGGATGACTAAAACAAGCCTTGGTTTCAATAAAGTGTCGTAAAACTGAAATATTTAGGAATCACATGAACAAATAAAATTTCAGACATGAATAAATTAAGAGCAGACTAAAGTCAGGGAATTCAGTCCACAAGATTTTGTCTTCCCATTTTCTACCTAAAAACACAAAGATTAAAAAATACAGACTTTCAAATTTCCCATCCCGTTGTGCATATACGATACTGTTTCTAATTTCTACTTTCAGACAAGCACAACAAAAGTACCTCTATTCGTTGGTCTTTACTGCTTTAACGCTACATGTTTCAGTCGCCACATGACCATCATCAAGCAAAAACACATTCAATATAACATTTTATATGCAACCACAAAAACCCCTACAGTTTTATGTAAAAAAGCAGAGGCCTCTGCTTTGACACTTTCTTCTGTTATACTGAGTGTGCTTTTGCCTGAGGATGGTCGCATGGCAACTGAAACATGTAGCATTACAGCAATAAAGACCAATGACCAGAGGTACTTTTGTTGTGCTTGTCTGAAAGTAGAAATTAGAAACAAAAAATACAGAACTATAAATTTGTCTGTTGTTTTATATGGGTATGAAACCTGGTCTCTCACATCAAGGAAAGAACACAGGGTGAGGCTCTTTGAGAATAAGGTGGTAAGAAAGACATTTGGGTATAACAGAAAGTAACAGAAGAATTAATAAAACTGCATAATCAAGAGCTTCATCATTTTCACTCCTCAACCACTGTCACTGCAATGAACAAATCAAGGATGAGATGGGCTGACATTATACCAGGGGCAGTTAGAAAGGAATGCCTCCTATGGTCTATGGTCCCTCATCAATGGGGTAATGGCATACTTGCAGCAGTTTTTAAAATGACCAAATAGGTGATGGTCTGATGGTGTTAGGTCAGAACTGTGAGATGCATGCAGCAAAACTGTACATCTAAACCTTGTAATAGCCTCTGCGGGGTGCATGCTTCTGCACAGCCTAATGTTCTCATACTGGACACTGTGGGACAAACTTGATAAAGGTGAGCATTTGTACTTCCTGCTGTTTCAATAAAGCAAATGGAGTTCACTGCTGTCCTCTCTAGACAAGAAGTTCAAAATAATGACACCTTTACCATCCCAGAAGACTGTAACCATAATATTTCCAGCTAACAGTGCACTCTTGAGTTTCTTCTTCCTTGGGGATACCACATGGGACCATTCCATTTACTGTCACTTTGATACACATTCAAAAACGTGTCTCTTAGTATGAATCTCTCAGCATTTTTGGCACCCAACAAGCACAGGCCTTGGAACAGCTAAGCTCTTCAATAATTTCCAATTCTCTGCCTTTAGCCACAGTGAGGGTGGTGCATAATTTGTCTGTTGTTATGCAATGGTTGCCGTCTATGTTGACATCACTGCAGTGCAAGTATGTTTACTTTGCAGTTTATCATGAAGTGCTGCTCCTCTAGTTTCAGCCTCTTTAATCCATCTTACCCACCACCAAACAGTGCTCACATCCACAGCAGCTTCACCACACACTATGAGCAAATGTCCATGAATGCAAGCCTGCTTCATCACTGCTTGTTGTTTCAACTGTACATTTTATAATCAACTGTGGTGCTGTGATCTGTTGAACGAAACCGTTGTGACTAATAGAACATGATCGATACAGTTCAAGAACTGTACTGATATAGCTGCGATTCCCATTAAAAGGATGCAAGGAAATAAAAAAATAGGAGGCAGTGCTTTCTGACTGTGCCTTGTATAATCTTAGCAACTAACAGCATCATTCAATAACACACTTAAAAAAAAGATGAAGCATGCAGGGCAAATGAACATGTATGAGGGAGAAAAGAAATGCATACAGAGTGTCTATATGAGTAGAAGTGATGGAAGCAGACCACTTGGCAGACCTACGCATAAATGGAAGAATAGTATTAAAATGCACCTTAAAGAAATAAAAACGGGATGGCATGGACTGGATTTATCTGTCTTGGGACATGGACAAGCAGCCTTTTATTAACATGGCCATGAACCTTCAAGTTCCACAAAGTGCAGGAAACTTCTTGATTAGCTAATAAACTGTTAGCTTCTCAAGAAAAACTCTGTTCCACAGAACTACTTTGTTAACTTTGCTTCAATATTCTGTTCCAGACAACGGTGCAGTTCTAACTTACAATTCAAAAAAAGACTGTTGTATGAGACTATACAGAGTATTCAAACAACATGTTTTAGCCTATTTCTTCAGGCCATCATCAGGTCTGACTTCAAGAATATATTGCATTCAAGGTGCTTAAAGACAGAAAACTCAGTATTTTTAACAAATAAAGGGAATGTAACCATGTACGATTTGTCATATAAAATTCTTTTTAACTAACAAAATTAAACCTTAACTTACAATTTCTTTACATTCCATGGAATCAGTTGACTAGCTAACTTGGTTTCAGTCTTCTCTTCCTCAGAAAAGTTATATTCTAACTTGAAATTTATTTACAATACAGTACCAGTTACAAAAAGAAATAAAGCCAGCATCTCAGTATCTTGCTATAGCAGTATTCATACTGTTTATACGTTATACAACACACAACACCCTCGGGACTCTTTTAATGCCTGGGCCTAGTTGAATATCATGGGCCAGGATAGTGTAGTTGGTATAGCAACTCGCTACAGGCCGGACGGTCTGGGGATCGAACCCCAGTGGGGGCGAGATTTTCCACACCCATCCAGACTGGCCCTGGGGCCCACCCAGCCTCCTGTACAAAGGGTACTGGGTCTTTCCCAGGGATAAAGCGGCTGGGGCGTGGGGCTAGCCACTCCACCCCCTTCTAGCACCAAGGCGAACGAAAGGGTAGAGGTATAACTCTACAACCCCTTTGGCCTTAATGGTCTGTATGGGGATCCCTTTACCTTTTTTTGCCTAGTTAAATATCATGGATAATCAGTTATGGTAACCAGCTGAATACAATGTAAAGTGTATCACAAGAATGTGGCACTGGCTGTTAGATGAAAACACACTCTGTGTTCACATGCTTCATGACAATGTTCATAAAACATACGGCTGTCTCAGTTGTTCAAACTCTTCTATGAGTTAAAATCTGAGGTGTTTACTCATTTGAGTCTCACATCATCCAACTGTGATCTGTTCAGACCACTGAAAGAGGCTTCATAAGGTCATAAATTCTAATGCCATGATAAAGTGCAGCAAAAAACACAGATCTGGCTGCAAGACTAATTAAAAGGTTTTTTTTACATGACAGTGGCATCAATAAGCTTGTGATGTGATAGACCAGGTACATCAAAAAGCACAGAAACTGAACTGTAAAATACTATGATTTGAACACAGCTTACTTTCTGTATTTGCTTTTATCCATGCCATACACTTATTCAGTTTAAGTTGTCTATGCATATATATGTTCTGTGATATTATTTACTGAACTTTTAATGCCTTTCCATTCGAAGCAGCATTCTAATTCAATGAACTTCATAGATCACATAATGAATAAGATGAACAGGTACTTTAAAAACTTCTACTTAACATAAACCCAACAGTTTCAATGGTAACAATCAATCTCTGGCACTCCTTGATGTGGGGTACAAATATGTACAGTATACAGACACAGTACCCATACACAGCTGTCTTATATTAAAAATTATGTATGTCCACACCTACTCTACCCCAAGATTATTACATCTGTAGCTCCACAATTTGTATTTCTTTCACAACAAATGAATGACCTATGATTCTGTAACAAATAAAACACAACTTTAAAGAAAAACTGAAGCACACAGAACAATTACACTCATCGCTTCCCACTATTATCATTGCCTCCAAACTATGAAGCTTACATCATATGGCCACTGCATCTATACAAAAACCTAGCATTGTTATTTTATAGGTTAAAACGAAAAACCGCGCTACCAAAGATCTAAACAATTACGCAGACCATCACGTACTGTAAGGAAGGCCAGCACCTTAATTTTATCCCATCAAAAGTCCTTTGAAAACAGTTCAAAATTGTCGGATTTGAAAGCTGACTAACAATTCTTTTATTCGTAAGCAAAACAGTTTACTCAGCAACATAAATTGTAAATCCAGTAACAGTGGGGTTATGTTCTATTTCTTTGCTGATTTATTCGCTACACACACAATTCATCGCGTAATAATGTTAAGTACCTGTACAGGGCCAAAAAAAGTTCTGGCAGCAGACATGCATGAACATGCTGTCTCGTCTGAAATGAATTGCTGTTTGGTCTTACAAATCTAAAATGACATGCACGTTACTAAATAATAAATATACACGCTTATTTACGATACCCAGACTTCGACATCATGATTTACCGATTTGTAAGTGGTTATTACACTGTTCAGAAAAGCAACGGCGACTACAACCCATTACTTCTACGGAACTCAATAGATATTTGACAATTTTGTTATAAAACTACGTACCTATACACTCCATATTGAATTACTCGCAATCACAGATCATCTAGTCTCGCAACTACCAATCACTACCGAGCATGGATAAGAACTACCGATCACGGATGACAGCCCTAACGAGGATCCGTGGATGTCACTTAGGTCGGAAGACGGTCAGACTATGTTCATTTAAATTAATGAATTTCGTGCTCTGCCTTACGGCAGTCTATAACCGCTACCAAAGCGAGTTCTCCACACAGTGCGACCTGGTGCGCCCTCTTTCAGTTTCCAACATCCTCTCGTTTGCGAGATTGCGGTGCGTTGACGATAGGATACTGCAAAACGATAAGGGCCTCACACACTGGAAGTGAACTACTCTGACAATATACATGGCTTCCACGTGCAAATGTCATGAACTGTAACAAAGACAATATCTAAATATCGATGAAAGTACGCCTACATTACGTTTCAAAATCAGTTACAGTACTTCCAGCAATAAATTACCTTCCCTGCATTTAATAAGTCAACCAACAAAATGGGCTATTTCTAGGGGAAATCACCAAGTCTGTACTATATCATATATTTTGCTGGTTTATTTATTAAATGTCTGCATTATAAATTCAAGGAAATTTGCAAAGTATGTTACATTTTGAAAAGTATGTTACATTTTGAAAAGTATGTTACATTTTGAAAGTTCTGTTCTGCAATAAACAAGAACTATAAGTTCAAACCAGTATTCCTGAATGTCACTTCAAAATATGAAATTTACTGTACAGCTTTCAAATTTTTTTTACAATATCTATTTATGATGAATACAATTTATTGCAGTCACACAAATATCTTACAGTGTCTTCAGTTTAATACAATTTACAAATTTAAGAATAATCAAATTTTACACACGATTCACACACACACACATCTCTCTCTCTCTCTCTCTGTACAAGTAATGATTACAAAGTGATGTTCAAGTAGCACGAAACATGTAACATTTTACTTTAAGCAGATCAAAGTACAATCCGACTTTGTCTTGTCTGATTTCAAAAACAGGCAACTTCAAAAATAATTACATACTAGGATATTTTGTATGGTGTCACATCACCTTCATAATAAAAGTAAATGTTCACTTAGAATGGTGTGACTTGTAAATACCCAGCTCTTAGGAATGATAACTACATTACACATTGTTACCCAACACAATGTAGCACCAAAACAAGTCAGTGCACGTCTTTAAAAATCTGAATATTTCAAGAACTAACCACAAGCAGAAATACAACACAAACTTTGTTCTTATGTACAACTGTAATAAACTTTAAATTGATAGCTGAAAAACCTAAGGTGCACTGTATTCAATTTACAAATCTGTTAATTAATTGTTTAGTAAACTCTGTAAACATAAACCCACCAACACAGTTACGAGTATATTGCACTGTCTCAAATTTACAAGTTAAGGAGTTAACACATGTACCCAGCATGAGTAACAGCACTCTAGAGGAATGTTGAGAAGAGAGGACAGCCTAAATGCAAGACTGAAATATAAAAAGACGTCAGGAATTCTGAAATCCTTCTGAACTCTTTCTTTCTTCTGCAGCAGTAGCAGCCTTTCAGTGATGATTTTATCCAAGCTAAAACTCTGCTGCCCAGAACACATTTAATCTCCAAGTTCTGGAATCAAGTTAACAATTTCCTCCTTAGCTTCATCTGCCTGCAGCAGTTCTTCGTCATCATCATCATCTTCAGCTCCATCCTGCAAAAATTATCATCAGTCCTAATTTGGAACACATGATGATCCCAAGGAGATTTTTCTTTTTTCCAAAATGTCCAGACCACACAAGGAGCCCACCCAGCCTGCTATTCAATCGGTACCGGGGTTCTTTCCTGCGTGTGAAGTGACCTGGGCATGAAGTCAATTACTTACTCACCTCCATCCAGTGCCAACATTAAGAATGAGTGGACCTATACCTCTGCACCCCTATACACCTTCACGGCACTGACAGGAAAAACTTTGTTTTCATCATAACGAAATTCCATGATTTCAAGTTATTTAATGCTACAGATCATATTTAAAGTGGGGGACAAAATATTTACAGTAAAATGTGAATTCTCCTTGTTGGAGATGTCACGAAAATGTCTGCAATAGGAATGAAATCTACAGACTACTGTCACCCACAAACAGGATCCACATTATAAGTGAAGCACAGTAAAAGCCTACAATATCACATTTATATAGGCTGTAATATTTAATCAGTAAAAGCCTGCAATATCACATTTATATAGGCTGTAATATTTACACAAAAATTTCCCAAAGGCCACATTTCAAAAAATGTGCCTGCCCAAGTTTCACCTCCAGTACAAAGTATTGGTACCCAATGCAACACTTACATTTTTCACCAGGGTTGCACTTTTTATGTGACAAATTTTGCACAAGTCATCACAATCATGTCAGAATGAAAAAGTATCAGTCCACTTCAAGTAGTAGTCAAATAAATCTGTATTATTATAAAAATTTTACATATAGGAGGGAAGGATTTATTCCCTACTTCAAAGTGTTCAACTATTTCTGCAATTTAATTTCTAAATGTGCATCTTTGACTTACAGCACTGCATTAATAGAAAGGTTATGAGGCCATTTACAACACTGAATCTGGGGTTAAAAAAGATCTCAAGACCTACATTACAAAAGAAATTGCCAATTTCATCCAGATCAAAAATGTATTGTTTATCCTACAAAACACAAACTGAGTGCAGTAAAACAAAGAAAGTAAGAACTGACAATTATAATTTTGGAATGTAGAGTGTTCATGATGGGGTTAACAGAGGCAATTCTGAACTCCTCCCTCCCCTTCTAGCATAATGGCTCTGACGTGTATTTCACAGACCATTCTACAAACCTGGACAACAGGACTAGTAGATGTATACTGGAATGCAGATCGTGATAGATCAACCTCTATTGGGAAGAGAGAGTTTCCTTGCAGCAGAGTGAGAGTGTCTCCATGAAACTCAGCTAACCCAGCTACTAGACGCTGAAGTTGCCACACTACATCTTGCACATGCTTGTTATCTAGTAATTCCAACTTCACCAGTACATCCGAACGCAGGCGTGCAAACCTTGCACGTGCATCTTGTCTGCATCGCAGGATCAACCTACACATGAAGAAATAGATTCAAACAGATGTCTGGTATGTGACACAGACATGACCCTTTCAAGAACACCAGTACCTAAAAAATATGTTTGTTAACTAGGGGATCTGACTCTAACTGCTCTTTATGCTCTAACTGCTGGGGGCTGTTCTTTCCTTCCTTCACTTGCTTTTCCTAGTGTTACCTCCCTTTCCTCACCCTCCATGGCATGATTGACTAACAAAGCAATGTTGCACTCTGTCGTTCAGTAAAAAATATACAGCTATCATGTTTAAATAAAATATATTCACTGTCGAGTCATGTTTAGCAGTGTTACTATAATATCCAATATTGAAAACATACAAAATGTAAGTCTTACAACATCCTTACAAATAAACATTCATATGAAAATTATGACAGCTAATGACAGAGACCCTATTATTGGCAGATCCACCTACTGGTAGATTTGGGCCACTACCCGCAACCAGCACATCTGCTCTGTTACCATAATCTCACAGTGCATCAAAATGATTTAACTCTACAGACAGAAACAACCAGCATCTAGATTATTCATGACAAACACACTGAATCTATCAGCAGAAATAGGAGAAATGTTCCTTTTATCAGGAAGTGAAATCATTCCAGGACATCCTGGAATTCTTTGGATATAACAAGTCACTTTTCAGTGTTTTTACTAGGGATTACTGCAGTACCTGTACTCATAGTTTCCAGTCTCCACACGATACAGAGGTTCTTGAAGTGCTCCATAACTGTACTCTTCATCATCCATTTCCTTCACTTTGAGACAGTATGACAGGTACTCAAACTTGGTATCAGCATACTTTCGAATTGTCAGCTTTGTATCAGGTATTGCTTTGTATAGATATGTACCCAGGTCTGACAAAATCTAAAGCAGTGAAGACATAATTTTATACCATCATTGACTACCAACATAAAGTTAAAAATACACAACTTTTTAAATGTTAATTAGATAGAAATGGAAAGTAATATGATAGTAATCATGAATGCTTCTGATGGTGCAATACAATACATGTTTATAACAACACTGTAGTCATTCACAGAACGTGCAACTGCTTTTCATTTTGTTTATGTCAAATTTGGTACAACAGGTAACAAAAATGTAAATGTGGAGAGAGGTATGAACACATATATTAGAAGCCTACCATTCCTTCCCTAAGAATGGAATGTAGGCTAAAAACAAGAGTTATAACAAAAGCAGAAAGCCGTTTTCAGAAATGGTTCCTATTACTGATCTGAAAACTGGCAAAAATATCTGTACTTTGCACTAAATACAGTACCAGCTGTGTTCACACCTCATGTTCAGTCACCACATTTATTCTTGTTAACAGAATCACTAGGTGTAACTTAAGTGAGTATTTCCAAACCAAGTTACTTTATATTATATATTAAATCTGTACATTTAAAATAGGAACTTACAGGTTTAACTGACTTCAGCATCTTTATGCCATATTTCTCCATCTGACGATGATAATCACCAAACTGACGAAATGCTTCACTAGCTCGTGGCTGTGGTTCACGAACCCCTAATGCAGCAAATGTATCTCCAAAGGCTGTTGCATAAGCAAAAAGCATGAATGTCACATAATGGAAAATGAGGTTGCAGCTGAATTTATTGAATAATTCAGCTGCACCATCAACATCTCATACAACGTCCTAATATATGCAATCCTTATCATCCAGAAATACAGGGATGGTGATGTAAGTGTAACACACACAGTACTGGCACTGATATTGACAAAATGTAACATCTGCCTAACTGGAATATGTGCATGGGCCAACAAAATAATATAAAGCATTGCTGGTAAAGGTTAACCCCTTGTGGGCATAGATATATGCTTTGCTACTGCACAGGAGCTGCCATTTAAGTCTGCACTACGGCTCTTTTAACATGCGATTTTCTTAACAAGATAGGCAATATACACACAACATAACAATGTGGAGCATTCGTATAATGTTCATACCTCCCCAGCTATCCAAACAGCCTGACAAAATGTGACTTAAAAAGAGCACTTTTATGGTGATTTTGAGTTGCCAGCAACAACAAAACATACCTAGGTCTTCATGCAAAGTGCCCAACATTTTAGCCTACTTGTAATCAAATTTGGATTTTCTCAACAAATTTTCATCAAAATCCCCAATATCAGATTTCACAGAAATCCGTCCAGTGGGAGCTGGGCTGATACATGCAGACAAATGGACATGATGAAGCTAATAGGCATTTTTCACAACTATACAAATGTGCCTAAAAGTCAAAGGATAGAGACCCAAAGAAATAACACATCAACAGTCACCAACTAACAAAAGCCAGATAAATACAAAAAAAACTACCTCCTGTTGTGTGTGAATGATAACAGAAAACAAAGTTTATGAGATGGGGTCATGTTCCTTAAGAGAAGAATACACACACATGCACAAAGAAGTACTTATGTAACTGTTCACAAAAAATGTGTGATATCACGTGTTCATGTAACAATTTCATTATTTCATCATTTATATCAAGAAAAAGCCTGAAAAACAATAGGCACACAGCTAGTTTCTGAATCATGACTACCTTTATAAACCTGAAGGAGATCAAAAAAAGCTTTCAGAACCCTCTTAGCATGTTCAACAAGGCCCCGGTACATCATCTCTGTCTGTTCCAGTTCCTCCAATTTCTTGACCAACGTGTCATTGCAGAGAATTGCACGGGAAAGACCAAGAGCATCTGCTGTAGCAGTGCTCATGTTTTCTACAAGACGATGTTTCACTTTCTTAAGCACAATATCCAGGGTCTTCCCTTGCTGTGGGTCTGCATGAAGTTTATTATAGTTGATGGTTACCTGATCCTAAGAAAAAACACAGGCAACATAATTTTAGCTAGTCCCAGAACAGTTATTGCCATCAAACCACAAGCTAAATGAAAATGCTCTGCTGCAATCATGGTTGTTTTACATTAAACAAAACACTGACTCTAACAAAAGTTGGGTATTTTTAAGATCCGTCACTGTGCTTTCTAAATGGTGCTAATATTACTCTTAACTCATGACTTTGTGTGTCTGCCAAGTTGTTATTACTGGTTGTAGGAAATTAGAAAAGTATAAAATGAACTCCAAGGTTTGTGGCAAACGTGTTATTAGAATGATGCATACACTGGACAATTTCCATTGCCTAGTTTTGGTCAAAGCAACAGTGTTTTGGAAGCTGACTACATTCCCATCAGGTAAAAAATACAAACATACTCTGTTGGGTCCATAACATGAATTACATCCCTAGAGGAATATAGGTTAGTGTAATTTAATGAACCAAGACAAATCTAATGACAGAAGTATTACGTTCCATTAATCAGAAAGTAAAATGTAAAGTTGTCCCTGTGTATGCCATGAACCCATACAGAAGAGTAGGAGTACAGCTCCACTCTTTCTTAACCTTGGCACTAGGTGGAGATTAGTGGTCATCACACACCAGCCTTCCTGCATGGAAGGCACAGCCACATATGAAAGTGAAAGAGGAAAAGGAAGAGAAGAAAGGGACAGTCGGGTTGAGGGTTATATTTTCTGACACCCCAGAGGCTACTCAATATTTCTTACCTTGGATGCTTGTATCATCTTGGCCACCTCAACTTTTGTCTTCCCTTTAACAGACACTCCATTAACCCCCACCAACTCATCTCCGCTTTGCAATGTGCCATCCTTAGCAGCAGGAGTATTGTCAAACACCTGTACAGGAATGAAGTATGACTAACATAAAATAAATAACTAAAAAATACACTGCATTCATTTCATTAATCCTCCACATTCCCAATAATTCACCTACCACTGATGCTATAAAATCTAGGTACTGACAGCGTCACTAAATAAACCATTAAAAGAGATAGATGAACCAAAACAATACATCCTCAGTGACTCACTTTAAAATCACATTTTACCGTTAACACTTAATTGAAATGTCAGTGGCTGCTGACATAATTGGTTGTGAGCTAAACAGCAGGCCATGAAGACTATAAAAACAGAATATAAACAGTGTTTAAGTCTGTAATGGATGTGAAATACAATGACACTTGCCATGTGGACAGTGGTTGGTGACATTAGGCAACAATCTCTTTGACTTAATATTCTCATACACAAGAATGGCTAGGAACAGAAAAGCAGTGACGTTTGTTTGTGTATTTAAACTGATCACCTTCCCTGCAGACCCACAGAACTTTTGCAGCCATGTGCCATACTATTTTGTGTCATTTATACATAACTACACAAAATATGGATGAAGATTTCAACACACAGACTGAATATCAGGTAACTACATTAAATTGAACCAAAAGAATTATGCAGCCTTCAACAGAAGCAAATATAATTACATAATACTGAAACTTTCACAGCAAAAATAATGACAACAATAAAAAAAGCATTACAATCCTCTCGGGCAATCCGATGCATCAAATCTGAGTCAAAAACCAATGTTTCAAAGACTTGCTCTATTTCAATTCATCACACCTGATGTGAGAAATAATGGTAAGTCACAGACATATCAATCAAATAGTATGATGCCTTATGTTTGCTACGGTGATGGCATACTAGGCAACAGAGTGCCCTCGACTGTGATGCAGCTGATCACTCAAAAGAATTTCACAGCTACAAATGTGAGCATGATAATGAACAACACACAGTAATGAACCTTCATGTTCACTAAAACACGGAGAATTGCTCAACTAGTTGAGGAGCTATTAGTTTCTCAAAATCGACTTTGCTGCATGGAGTTGGTCAGTCGGTTGGTCGGTCAGTTAGTAACCGCTGTAAGTTTCAACATAGTTTGTCTATAAGAGTTCTGTACAGGGTAGTAGCGGGTTTGTAACAGTTACAATTGTAATTTTCCACTGTAGTCAGGCAAGAAGTCTGGGCTGCATGTTATCTCATTTTTCTTGCTCATTTCCTCTCTTTATACATTTATTGTAGTCACAACATGAAGTAAATATATAATACATATGACTATCCACACATACTACAGTTTTAACATGTTGGATATATGTGTACTGATAACCATGTTTATTTCAGGGTACAAGATTAGATACAATTCTATGCTCTCTGGCAACCTATCAAGTATCCATATATTTTCACTCAAATGAATGTCACATTACAGGGAGCCCAGCAAGACGTTTCGGCCTAAGAGAGATGAACTAGTAGGGCAGTGGCAAAAATTGCACACATAGCAGCTTAATGATTCGAGCATCTCACCAAATATTACACTGATCAAATAAAGGAAGATGAGATGGGTGGAGCACATGGCACATACAGAGAGAGAAATGGCTACAGGATTGCTTTTTGTGGTGGGGGCCTAAAAAATAACACCACCTTGGAGACTTAGGCACAGATGGGAGGATAATAAAATGGATCTTTCTGGGATGGCATGGACTGGATTCATGTGATCTAGGACACAGTCAAATGGCAGGCTCCTGTGAACACAGCAATGAACCCTGGGTTCAATACAATGCGGGGAATTTCTTGACCACCTGAGGAACTACTAGCATCCCAAGAATGACTGTGATCCCAGCAGTTAGTTCACAGCACTCTAATTTGCATAAGGGCATGCTATATATTTACTTGCACTATGTAGAGGCATGGACACTGAGTAGCACCACCACCAATGCTGATACCAATCAAGTTGGAGTTGTCTTTAGTAATTGTCACACTACCAGAAGTTACTGTCATTCCCCTGAAATGAATAATAATCTTGTCAGACATATTTCTCATTAGTACTTGTAAGTTCCAGACAGCAGGAGTAGGAGACACATACATTTTCAACACCCTTCTGGATATGAACATTAAATAATGTTTTATAATATACAAAGTTTTTACAGATAAATTATCCATACCACAAATTATTTAACAATGTTAGTGGTTATGACACAGGACATGACATGAACAGTTTATTAACAAGTAAAATTTTCAGTTTCACAAATTTTAAAGTTACAGCTCTGGAACAGGGTTTGCCTGTACATTGCTTCAGATAGAGGGAGATGAAGAGGAGGAAAAGAAAGAAGAAATAAAATGTACATCATAATACAGATAAGGAATTATTATGAGCCCATTAATGCTTCATTAATCATTAATCATGTTCAATGCTATACACTGACACTGACTAAAAGTGTCATTAAAAAATTAAGAATAAATAAAAAAGATTGAGTTACTGACGCAAATTATGATGGCTCACCATAATTTGGTTTGGCTAGTGTGTACAGGCTCATAAAGGAAGGAGAACTTCACCCCACCCACTATTATATACTTGCACGTAAATAAAACCACTCATTAACCTCAGTAAACAAAATCACACATTTTGCTTTCAGGTCATCCTCGAACAATAAATGTAATTTACACAATATGGACTTTTAAGATTACCAATGCTCAACCAATAATATCACACTAGGAATGATCAGGATCTACCTTGAGGCACTGTCTGATGTTCTCTGGAGACAATGAGCTACACAACAAAATTTCAGTCATGATAGCAATCCCTACTATATGTAATTGGAACCTTCCAAATATGCATACTACAGTCTGCTGTGCATATGATGGTACCGTCAAGGTACTACTAAAATGGAGGCAATGGGTTTCTAGAAACATTGCTACCCTCTACCAAAATACACGGTGTCACATCACAGCAGCCCACAATCTTGATACTGCTGTGGGAACCTCAGATCTCTTCTTAATGTAACTTGCATTTTTCAACCTCAGAGCTAACTTGCTCACATTCACTCGGGACCATGACTGCATGTCACATACATCAGCAGAAACAAATAGGATATAAACCATAAGCACTAAGTTTCCATGGCAGTGAAAATTCATATTGTGACCTTCTGGATTAAGACACTGTGTCTTAGTGTGGCACATAACTACCAATGTTTCAGGAGATCAAACTGCCTCCATCATCAGCCAATTCAATCCTGAAGATATGAGCAGTACAAAGCCTGCATATGAGACTGCAACACGGTGTCATAACACAGGAGACCCAACTATGAAGATTCACGCCCTTTACATTTCACTAAACAGATTTTGGCACATTTATTCTTAACATTCACAAACCACAAGCACATAAGCAGCCAGCAACCTTACAACACAACTTTTATGTCAAGACGAGGAAACCCAATTCCCATGAAGAGAATGCTAAAAGGCCACAGAGAAGTAACCCTATTCAAGCTCCTAGTTCCAGAATTATTCAAGTAGAGAATTTAATTTAAACAAATTTCATAATAAATTAAGGAAAGTTATAAAACATAGTTTTATTACCAAAATAATTACACTGCTCTATAAACATAAACAGATGTACAAAATAATACAATCTATACACAAAACACAGTTGCTCAGCTTGTAACATGATGAAACAAAACACAGATTAAAGTAAAAATCTGGTTTATCTTCCACAACCCCTTACATCTTATTGTACTATGATATATCATATTTATATACAGAGGAGCAAGGCTGCTTGGAAACAGTCATGCATCAAACTCTGGTAGCACTTTGTCTCATATTGGGCACAGAAGACAATATTTATCATTAGAACAAGGTCAAGTAGAAATAAATGAATACACCATTGAACAACACTCTATTTATACAGTTATTTAATATTTCACACTAGATGTTTCAGCCTTTTATGGCCATCATCACGTATATCAAGTTACAAAATACTCTGAGGAACAACTAATGGCAACAGTAATTGTCGGTGATAGAATATGATTTTATTCTTTAAGGTGGAAATAGGATTTATAAAGAAAATGTTCATATTTCTGATATAGGTATTGTTAAAGTATATAAGAAGGTTATATTGTAAAATTTCCATAGCCAGTACTCATGTTTAGGTATGTATACCAAGTTCAAATAATGGAATGTTTCACATTGAAAATTTCTTGTAAAAAATCTGTGAATTGATTACCGTGGTTTAGGTCATGTGTTTCTTGGACGATGAATCTAGAATAAGGAATGAGGTAATTTAAGCGTAAAATTAATTATTTAAGTTAACTGTAAATATATACAGAAAAATGTGAAGATTCTTATAGTTTGAGATTCTTGAATTTTTTGATGACTTGAATTGTGTCTTAGTTATACAGGTATTATAATCTGAGTTTAATAGGACAGAGTGTGAAGATAAAAGGCAAAGTTGTCCACACGCTTAGGCACCATTTGAGTAAGATGTACAAGACGTATAACAATGAGAAGGTAAAATGCCAGGCATTCTTAAACCTTGGCACTCTGTACGAAAGTGCATGGTCAAGTTCACGATCCAGTCAATTTAACCACCGGCAAAGACAGTCTGATAACCAATGGATAAGGATCAAGAGCTAGACTGAGTACAGTGCAAAAACAGAAATACACCTAATTCTGCCAGGAATCAAACCCCAGCCATCCAGCCCATAAACAGTCACTGTATGGCCTGAGCTACCTTAGCACACAATGTAGTAATATGTACAGTTCAATAAATATAACCATCAAAGCACAACCAACCATTCTGCATATAACATAATCCCTTTTAAATTAACATGGAAGTCTGTTCTAACCATCAGGAGGCTTTTCTCAGTAACGGGAAACTAATTTAGTTGTGTTACAGAGTAAAGCCCCTATCACCATACCTGTTGTGGTCAAAACACGCTAAAGAGTTAGTAAAAAAATCTCTGTTATTTGCAGAATGCCAGGTTTTGTTTTGATAATTGTACTTACCAAACTTGCATTATGTTCAAGCAGTGTTTTTCAATAGTTATGAAAATGACCATTTCTGATATCTGCTTCCCATAATTCAATACCAAACAAAAATTATTGTTCAACCTTAAACTTCTGTCCAAGTGTTTCTTATCTGAGACAAGAACAACATATGGCAAATGTTTGTTACATAATGCACCCTAACAACATTAATTTATACACTTGTTTACACAGACAGCCATATAGCCAGCATGTACATGTTGCCATCCTTAATAGCAAAACAAGGTAACAGAAGAGATGACATAATCTCTGATGGTATGGTAAAGCAGACTACATACACATGTTCAAAAAATGCAAATAAATGGCAATTTATATATTTTTATCACTAATTACGCGCACATCATCGTTTTTTACTTTCATGTTTAAAGCTGCAAGCTTTTTTGTTACCAAATCCTTCCTTAAAATGCGCGCGCGCTCACAAGCACGCACGCACGCACCACACATACACACACACCTCTCATCAGAAACTATCCCCTCATTGCTAAGTACATATGTCTACATGCCTAACGCAGACATGTCTAAATACATTTGGGCCGTTCAGCAACAATAATGCAGACAAAAGTTAGTGGACATGTGATTAAACCTGAACACCGATGTCATGACATTTCCTCTACATAATAAGACACAACTACACAGGTGATATGTGACACCATTTAAAGTACTCGTATATTCATGAGTAACTACCCAACACATTACAAATAATGTTGGGGATCCATATCTATTAATGAAGAGATTTTATAAAGCCCGGGAACTTCAAACTAACTCCTTATGATCCAGAGCCAGATTTTGACTCTTTGGTCACTTTTACATATGTCCCAAGATATTAATCTGCGTTACCACGCACATCTTTATCAACCACTAGAAACATGCTGTCATTCTGTCCAGCTCTCACTTCCACCCACATTTTAAAATACCAATAAACTTCAAAATATTTTCAAATCTGATACCATACCGACAGTACAAAATAAAATGACACCAGAAATAAATGCCACACAATGAATTTCACAACATTTTCCATTCCCACATCTGCGCCCAACACCTGAAGTATTATAATGCTATTGTATATGACGTACCAAGAGCTGGAAACAAGTGTAGTAGGCTGGTAAGTTTTATGCACTCACAATTTTCTCTAGCAACTGTCCTTTGTAAAGCTCTGCATCACTTCAGACAGACAATTTCATTAGTGACAAATAAAAGCTCTAGTGTGACAATGAACTGTATACCAACATAAGGGCCTTGTGTGTTGGTTGGTAAGTCATACAGACTGAAGACTTTAAACTAAAGGAAAATGTGAGGTTTCTGGTTATCACAGTGGTATGTATCAAGATCACATTCTGTGACACCATGCAGATTGGTGCACATCTACAGAACTACATGGCATCACATGTGAGGACTGTAATTAAAAAAAAAGATTGGCATCTGTGAAAGTCACGAGATTAACTGATTTCCATCCACTCAAGCATCTACACATAATTTTACAATCCTACATAAAACAGTGTGCAGTCTGGTTAAAATCATATATAGTCTGGAACTCTTGAAAAGTATGGATAATGTGGAAATCCACTGGGTTCAGTGCAATATCAAGAGACAATATCAAAACTTCAGCCAAAGATGGTATAAACCATAAATTAAAGCAGCATAAATCTTTGTTTGATGAAGTATTTATGTCAGCAGAATGGCTGGTTTGTAAATCTATGAGATAAAACACAAAAGGAAATGAAATAAATTGCGATGGTTACAAAACGCACGATATTTTACTAGAGAAAACCTCGAAAAATGTAACATATGACACTGACAAAACTTTTAGCCACAAACAAGAATGTTAAATGGATATTTCCTCTACATAGCTGAGGACAGGGTCCAGTGATAAGCTCCTGTGAACATCGTAATGAACCATCAGGTTCCAGAACGAGTGAGGCATTTCTTGACTAGATGACTACGCGCATCTAAAGGATTCTGATATGAGGAGTCAGTTAAAATGTGTTGAAATGGAAGTACACACTGCTTTTATCAATCACAAAGAAACATGATGCTTAAACATGCACAGGGAGAGGTACCACATTACATTTTCAGTTCCCTGAAAAAATTTTAAGTTAATAAGAATTCAACATTATTTGAATTAAATTATTTAACCAGTTTTAATAAATCTCACAAACAAGGTGCTTTAAATTTGTTTCAGCACTGCCCTAACACTGCAGTATTAACAAGCAACAGGCAAACAGGCTTAACAACAAAGAATGTCCCTGCAAGGTGGAATTAACCCTCCAAAACACCACTCTTTTCTTTTTCATCCAACACCTACCCAGTAACGAGAATATTAAAAATGCTAATAACACAGGATTCTCAAAAGCAAAACCACCAGATGCCCCAACTTTTGGTGCATTCTATACATTCTAAGTGTGATGCAATGATCTGTCACTTCTTCTCTGCAGGCGCAGTGCTGCGTAGCAGGTTGTGCTCGCTACTCAATTCCATGCTACTGTAGCTGATGTCAGGTTGGGATAAGCAAGCGAGTAGGCTAGCAAGGGTTCAGTCCTGCAAGACGAGATAATAAAACTCACTCACATGGTGTTCTGGTATGCCAAAATACGTGATGGTGTTCGCAGCGAACCCAACAATGCCTTCTGTTCCTCATCATCATGATCATCATGGCCACCATCAGACTGATCATGATTATCATCTTCATTTCTTTTATTAAAATTGATGTCAGGAAAGCAGCATATAAACAAAGACAGTACACTCAAAAATGATATGCAATCACAGGAAACACACTATTTTGGTAATGTACTGTACATTGAGATGCGAGGACAGAATTAGAATACTTTATGAGCAAAAATTCCAGTAGCAAAAAGGGAAAACTAAGCAAATCAAAATACAGTCACTAGCAAAATGACATTAACGCTCATGAAACACACAGGACTCAATCTACATTTATTAATGCATGATACTGGAAGTTTCCATGGCAACATTACCATTATCTCTCCAGTGGAGGTGATAACACAGATGGTGACAATGAGATGTTGACACATTAATATACTGATTGTTGCGAAAAATATAAAAGCTGAAGTTGTTCACATGCCGAAGCACAACATCACAAAGACATACACAAAATGGATAATTTCCAGAATTTAAATGACATCACATATATTTTAGAAAACTTTACATAGCAAGGAATTTTCTGATCATCCCTGCATATTTAAAGCATAAAAAATGTAATTATCATTAATGTATATATTTCAATGGTATCAGTATTCTAAGCCTGACACCAATCTCACACAAAGGTTCAGGCCATCTGCCTACAAAAATGTTAAGATGACTAAATTATAAAGTATTTTATAATAATGAAGCAACAAACATTTACTTACATGTCTGATAACTCATCATCTTCAGCATCATCTTCTCCTTTCTTCATGTTCACTTTCCTGGATTTTCCACAGTCTTTGTTCTTTGTAGATGAACTGCAGTCACTTACATAATGCATATTACACTAGCACATGAATATTGCACTCCTCAACTGATGTGATTCCAAAACATCAAACTTTGCAGGTAATTGGAACTATTTCATTTCAACATTTGACAGAATTGGCTAAACACTCTCATGAAGAGCTAAGTAAATGACAATAACTTAAAAATGCTAATAACCACCGTTCTTTGTGCTGGAGATGTAAACATTCCCCACCACATGCAGAACATGGTTTTGCCAGTAAAACTAGAAATACTGTACGTTCAGAACACAGTGATCAATGTATTACATAAATGTAATGGGAAAGAAAGCCCCTAACTGGGTACATTGTCATGAAAATACAAGTACCTCATAAATTATACATATTTCATACATGAGGTGTGGAGGCAATACTCATCATTTTCAAATGACATACACAGCAGTAACTCAAATGTCATGCACCTTCTCTGTATATTCTTTCTTCCTCTGTAACATTACCTACCATGGCTCATTAAGAGGAAACTTTTACTTGTCCAAATTATGTAACCTTTTCCTTACAAAAAAACATTTTTCTGCCACAACACATCAATGTAATTAATGGTTTGCAGATTTAAACTCCAAATTAATAAAAGTGCAGACAGACATGCCTGCAGTATATCAACATAATCTGCACTAAAAGCTCCGTATATTGTTACTTGTGATTTGTTACTGATGTTTGAGACAAACTTACTGCCTCTGCCTTCAGCAGACACCAAGAAGTGTAACTTGCTTTAGAAAAATGGTTGTATTACATAGGGAAAGGGTTGGTTAGGGAACAACAGTAGCAACCCAATAAGACAGGAGGTAATGTGGGGTCAGTACCGTTGCCTGTAGAGCCTGCTAGAAACACAGAAAGTAGATGAAGCAGCAGGGACGAAGGATCAAATGAGGAAATGCAAGCAGAACAAGAGCTAACTGCTGATGGAAACAAAATTATAAACTGAAAAGACTGATGAGGGAGAGCCAACTGAAGAAGGTACGGAGGCAAGCCTGGATCTGTTGGCCCTGAGAAATTCCAGAATTCTACTGTCATGCATCCTGTTGTGCAAATCAACAACATACAAAACAAAGATCCAGTTAGAAACATCTACATTTTACATTATACATGCAATACATTCAGACTACAGGTTTTGGCCAATTAGTTGGCCAAGAAATGTAGTCTCAACACTGTGTACATACACTGTAAAACAAAGTTGCCGGTAACAAAGGAGGAATAATACAAACACTCACCACGTTACTCTCTGACACAAATTAAAATATAACCAGATGTAATCTAACAAAATCTATGGAGAGTATGAAAATGACAACAATGAAAACATTCACTGCATACACATAGCATACAATGGCTAGTGTTTTCTGCAGCATGTTTCTACATTTCCATTAGAAAACATCGCTCTTACATTACTACTGAAACAATTTCATACCCCTGCAACACACAGGGTACTTTACATCAGCTTCCAAAAAAAAGTGTATTTCCAGACAGTATTCAAAACTGCAGTTTCTTTTCCCACGACAAACGAATCACATGTACCAGTAAGTGGACTCTGTCAAAGTTAATGTCCCTTCCAGCATGCATGATCATAGTCTAACCACTTCTGGTTATGATACAATGTTACTGCAGCAAGTGACTACGAAGTTGGAAGCTAATACCGTCACATACAGTATGTTTGCAGGAATATGAGACGCTGCATATATGGCCTAAACCAGGGATGACAAACCGCTGGCACTGGTGTCAAGTCCAGCACTGAAAGAGATAACAGCTGGCACCTGTAGTTACAGGTTTCGTCCATTTTCACATCTGGAGCCACTACATACACTGATAACCCAGATCCCTGCGTAATCTGTACAATTCTGGGTCAAATAAAGCCCTGTCTTTCCTCCTGATACTTCGGTCATTGTCAGGATCACCGAGGGAAACCTCAGACAAACTTTACTCTGAGACTGGAGGCACGGGTGAAGTGGGAACAGCCAGCCAGTCTTTGTTTAACTCCTCAGCAGTAAGGACATCGGTGTCTCTCTTATTTCACCATTACAGTGGTTCCCTTAGTAATCTGGACCCCAGTAATCTGGATCTCTGGGTGGTCCAGACAAGTTTGGGCCAAATCTAGCCCAGTATTTTCCAAAATCACCACCACTACCACCACCACCATTATCATTGTTACACACAAGTGTTATATACTGCACTATATAACTGCACTATAGTTATATAAAGTGTTATATACTGTTAAGTGCAGTATTTAGGCTTTACAGAGTTACACTTTAGCTTTAAGTGATGATTTTTTGCATGTCACCCAGATCACGGTGCTTCCTCTCGGTGATCCAAATGTCTGGGTAACCCAGACCGGGGGGGGGGGGGGGGGGGGGGGGGGGGGGGGGGTGGGGGGGGAGGAGGAGGAGGAGGAG
>BLKM01000612.1:726630-784130 GCA_013340265.1 Coptotermes formosanus
CCCCCCCCCCCCCCCCCCCCCCCCGCATGTATTCCGAATGACCACAGGATTACTGTAGATCAATATTTACTTTTTATGTTACTTTTTATATCCATCATGAATACCAAGAAGTGGGAATACAGAGAAGAAGACAGCTATAAGAAAATACTGTATCAACTTGTACACTGCTTTGCAGTAGATAAATTCAAATATACGAAGTTGTTTCCCAAACAGAATGAGTACAGTCTGTGTCAATCTCACAACCACATGTAAGTTCCAAACTGAAGCGGTATCTAAACATGAGTAACAGAAGATATCTCATTAGCCAAGAACAGAAAGGACTCTGAACACACCTAGTCCATCACTTGGTACTATAGCAGTGAGGATGGCTGACATAATTTCTAATTCGTAAGGACCTTGTTATGTCAATTTCACATCAGGCACTAACAACATCCATGCCGCAAATATTTACAGATGTGGCATTGCAAAACTAATCCACTTCATGGCAGTGTAGGTACCTTAGGATAAAAAGTGTAGTAAAGGTAGAAATACAAGGAGAATATACATCCTCACTTGTCAGTTTGTATGGTTCATTCCGTGCAATGTCGACAAGTAATTCGCAACACTCAACCAACAAAATGCACAATATTGTTCCTCAGATATTTACAATATAATACCACACTGAATATTCCTACATGTTTTGATCCACAAGGCATCATCATCAGCAAACTAAACCAAAACAATACTGCATAAAACCAAATTAGCCACTTTTTATACACATATGACACGGTGTAAAAGAGTCAAATATTTAAAATGTAGAATAATTGTAAAAGTGCACTGTATATCAAGATCCAGTATACTTACACAACTATTCTACAAAGGACTGTCTACATTTTAACTGACTCATTTACACCATGTTAACTGTGTTTAAAAGTGGCTAAATTGGTTTTATGTGGTAGTATTGCTTTTGTTTGGTTCCCTGATGATGATCCGTTGCAGATCAAAACATGCAGAGATATTCAGTGTGATATTACGATATGCATATCTAAGGAACAATACTATGCATTTTGCTGGTTGAGTTATGCAAAGTATTGTCAGCCGCATGACCTAACACATATGAAGAGTGCACTGCTAATGTTGCAGTTCCAGTGCATACAAGAAGCATATAAATAATATGGCTACAACTTGTATAAAGTGAAGCAAACAAAAATTACTATTGCACAAAAAAGCATAATGACATCAAAACAACATACATTCGATTTTCCATGGTGAGTTTTTCCTTATGCATCCAGGGGGGTCTTGAACAACTGGGCTGCATTCACAGAGCAAAGTAAGGAAGAAATGGGGCAAGTAAATAAAAAGCATCCACTCCAAAGAAGGTGTCACATTCGATCAGGCAGATCAAAAACGCAACTGCAACAAATTCAAGCTGAAACACATTTAACTAAGTTACACAAACTAAATACAAACAAAATAAAATAAAAATGCAGAAAGCAGGGCAAAAAATGTTAACAATATGGTGACCATGTACCTGAACTTCTGCACCACATGCCCACTTAATGTAATCTATGACCAAACTTCTCATAAAATACCTGTTTTATGAGATCTATTTGTATTCACCACACCAAATTGACAAACATGAATTCAATTGAATCTGAGCCAAACTAAACTAACCTTCATTGAATTCAGACCTGTCAGAGAAATATAACATGTTCAAGTATAAGAAAACTGATCAGTTTCAACTCTACTAGTGAAACTACAGACAGCTGTTCATAAACAGAGTAATAGGTAAAAACTATGTCATGCATCTCCTTCACATATCTGTCCCACTGTCACTCAGGCCAGGACATCAGACCTTTTATTGAACTCCAATGACTTCAAACTCTGAACATCTGGTCCACTATCCCCTCTCCCTCCGCTACAGGTATAGGGTTTCTATTTTACCTTACCCATACCATTGGCCACTTCCAGTCAGGTCGCCTATTGCATAAACCACAGCCGACTCAGTGGCCACCCAGTCATGCACTGGAATAGTGCCAGGAAGTGACCAATAATATGGAGCAGATAAAATACTAGCAACACAGCATGAGAAGAGCACAGGCAGCACGCATTTATATTTTCAGTTTCTTTCTCTTTTATTTATGCATGACCAAACACAATTGCATGATTCGTGTGCATGGCTATTTTGAATGAATGTGACTGAAAATTTATTAGAAACATCATTTTCACATCACAGAATTGAAGAGCTTCCCATAACCCTAGTGGGTTTGTGTTTATACCAAAAGTGGTAATGTGTTTGGCCACATGACAAAAGGTGGGCACAGCTTGTTTATTTAAGGTGTTCTTGTCAACATGAATAAGCCAAAAGTTCCTACGAACCAAATAAAAAGTGAACCTCTAAAATTGAAACAATTAAATAAGAGCACTAATTCTCCCCCATCCCTTCAACACAGGCATTGGGATTGTAATATTTCATTCAGTCTAGGCCTCTGTCCAGATACTCACAAGCTGCCACTAGCTCAAACAAAGGCAAATCAGTACTCTACACATGGTAAAGAATTTAAATATTCATTATTGCACGTTATGGTCATAGACTCAACATTATAAATTTGGGCAAATTTTCATACACAGTCGAACCCGGTTATAACAACATCAGTTTATATGACACCTCATATATAGCATCAGACATTCTCCGGTACCAATTAATTCATCACTGTTCAACATAACATTATACTCCTCAGTTATAACAACTCTTGTTTATAACAACACACAATATTCAGTCCCTTTCATATAATTATAACCAAGTTTGACTGTATTTCATTATCAGTTTCAAGCAGTTCTACTTCTCGTACTCCACAGATGATACCATGAGATGATACTGATCCACACAAACTGTTCAACCTTGTATAACATTCTGAGTTAGACCACTCGAAGTTTCTTGGTTTAACTGCATACAAGTTCAGTCAACACCCTAAACTGTAACCTTTCACAGGAAAGACCAGCCTTTGTTGATCAGACAACAAACTCAGGTCTAAAGAATTCTTGTAAAGGTAAAACGTAAAGCTGTCTGTTTGAATGCCACACAAGCATATAGGGGAATTACAGGTACAGCTCCACTCACTCTGAACCTCAGCACTTGAGGGAGGTTACCGGTCCACATCATGCTACGGCCACTCATACCATAACTATAAATCGTGTTAATAAATGATACAGATCGTCCCCTAGCACTGCAGAACACTAAAATAACATGTGCATATACTTTGTGACCAAACCTGGTATTATGAGGCATTAAATTTAACAAACAGGTGTAGCTTCCCTCTGCTTCCACCACCCCACTTTCACCATCCATGTCTTTCATTTTCCCTTCCTCAGCCCTTCATACATGAGCCACCTATATCTATATCATTATCAACTGTTCCACTACAGTTTGGGATGAACTATAAAGATGCAACACACTCTAACCTCACACATATGGAAATTCTCTCTTGTAATGCTGTTGATGGAATCACTCCAGCCAGAGTGCCAAGTGACTGACTAGTCAACCCTTACACACCAACAGTCTAGCCCGGGATGCACAATGAACATCTCTTACAAAGGTGGTATAGATTTAAGACTGCAAATTCCCACTTCCTAGACATGCCCACAAAATTGGAAACTTCAGAAGTACTTTCTTGTGTGGTAACTGTAGAAAATTTACGGATGTTTTGGAGTAACTTACTGCCTCTGTCTTCAGGGCAGCGATTCTTCTACTTTCAATCCCGTACAATACAATGTATCAACCCAGTAGGCATTATTCTTCATAGGCACGCCTGTGTGAACCTCAACGCTCACATCAAACCTGTTGTCTACCAACCACATTTATGGAGCAACTGGAAGAAGTCGTGCAGGAATGGACGAGAGCGTAGTAGTAGTAGTCCAGCAAGCCAGCGCAACGTCAGGGGTAGGTAGGAGTGGTACAGCGCGATGTGAATTGCCCCAGATTGTAAATCTGCGCCAATTTAGTTCTAGATGTTCCTGTACAGCACTTCTTCCAAATAATTTGCCTGGTCTTAGTGACTGTCTCTTAAAAATAACTCTACTCAAATACAGAATGGAACATAACATGTTATTTAGCAAATACGTATCAAGATACTCCATATAAAATTATCAAGTGTCAAATGTACCGCTGTACAGCTTCAGAAAACAAGCACTTCGAAAAGAGACCCCGAGACGTTTTGTAACCTTAAATACTTTCGGTAATAATAATAATGACTACTACTACGCGAAGGACCACATTGCTTTCTTCTACTTACATTTTGTCTTCTTCCAAAAAATAATCATCTTCATATTCAAGCATATTACGACAAAATGCAACTGCCACGAAAACGAGATGTCGACTCTTACGAGCAACGACCATCCGCGCCGCACAACACGTCTACCGAAACAACACCGCACGTAGCAATAATCGCAACCAACCAGCCCAGTTCAACTAGTATCCAACGAGTCAATCGAGTTGTGCCTGGTCGAAGTATTGGCCATGGGTCTGTGTCCAAGATAGTCTTATTCGCTGTAGTGACGTGATACTATCCGTGATGTCAGGCTTCGTTGGTAGTACTGAAGGGGCTATGCTCAGTTGGGGGTTTTACACAGCTCAGGGTGGTAGTTCCGTACCGACGTGTTGTACGGAAGCAGCGGCACGGAACTGCTGATGTACGCTGCATGAAATTCCAAAATAGCACAGATTGAAATGTAGATGCTAGTTGCTACATTGATGGCCGTACTTCATGCTAGCAAATGCAAGTTCGGGACTCAGCTCAAGGGGCCCCAGAAGTGAGGGAAAGGCTTTACTTGTGCCAAATCCAACCGCTAAAAGCCGTTCAGTAGGGTTACCATCTACATGTTACATGGAGGTCATTAGCACTTACTATGGAAGAACATATTTTATTTTCCTGACAAAAGCATAAACACAGTAATATTACAGTGAATCTTAAAGACATGGTGTGGGAGTGTATGGACTGAATTTCCTGTAGATCGGGGTGTGGACCAGTGCCAGGCTGTTTTGAATGTTTAGGTTGCACAAAATGCAGGCATTTTCTCAACTAGCTGGGAAACTATTAACTTTTCAAGAAGAGCTCAGCTTCTTGCAGGTAGTTGTTAGAGCACTGAAAACAAATCCATATCTATTTGCTATGAATTCTTAATTTCTGTTTGGTTGAGGACATTCTGGATGACTGCTGATCCTTGTGATCTACATCTTACATCACTTGGATTTAAAACATCTGCTGTTGTTGTGATTTAAAATTCTGTGCAGAAGCTCTAAGTGGATGTCGTATAGTATGCCTGACTGATAAAAATACCCAACCAATACTTTCTCCTACCCACCAATCTAGTACATTTCATGCATATTTATTTTGTATGTACAGCAACTTCATCTGTCCTGTTATTCCTAACCTACAGTGTGAGTATCACTGACCAATCAGAATGTCTGGTGCTACCACTCTAGACAAGAATTCAAACTTTTGAGTGTCATGCTTATAAAACCTCTATCCCAAGTCCCAACACTTGGAAGCGCCTAACATTTGCTTCAGTGCCCTGCTTTTTTCGACTAATACATATCAGTTGGTGATGGCAGAAGCACTTACTTTTCTTTGTGGAAGGAACTGTCTATTAAAAATTGTGAGATACATGCTTGTTCGTCTGTGTTGTTGGGGAAGAATGTGATTTGGTGCATTTCTGTGCATTACAGGGTTAACAATGAAGGGCAAAATTGTAACCATATTAACAGATAAACTTGAGTTTAATATAACAATTTATTAGCAAATTCTGGGAGTACAGCTGGAAGCATTTGAGTGTTTTGACATGGACGAGTCAGGATATGTTTAGAAAGATGTTTTTCTCTAATTTTGCTGTGTTGACTATACTGCTCATTGTGAATGCTAGTACAAGCATAAACCCTGAGAATTAATGTGAAGCAGTTTTGACCTTGTGTGAAAAAACTATGCTACTGTACAGGCTCAATTAATTTTGTATTGTTGTAAAACAATACAGCCCACCTACTTTCTGACTCGCCCATATCCTTTCACAAATTTTACTATCAAGGATTATCAAATTAGAAATAATTACATATATATGACAAGTGCACATCTACATAAAAACATGATTTGATTCCAGTTAAATATGAGCATTCTCATCAGTACCACTGCTAATAAAATACAGTACAAAACATGAGACAAGAAACATGTACTATTAACATACCTGGAAACATAAAAATACCAAAGATGTAACACAAAACTGGCCTGTTTTTGTATTGTACATGGCAAATTTGGCACAATGAATTATTGTATTTTGAACATTTTTTATCTGGTGTTCAGGCAAGTGAGCATAATAACATACCTAGTTATTGTACGTCACAAATTGAGTCTAACACACCGACATTATCACTCATCTCCCTTAGCCACTACCAGAACAGATTCTTACACACTACATGAAAACACATGATCACACAGAACAATTATCAAACAAATTGGTGAATATTAAAACAATTCACACCTGTTGTGGTACTATATATGATTTCTTTTCTGAGGGGGATGAGTCACACATATGGTTTAGGCCCTGGGCACTCATTCTATGGCTAACCAAACCATCAACCTAAGTTTAAAGTTTAGAGAAGGATATCAGCTGACATATACTTAACAATTCAGAATCCTTACCCCTCTCACAAGACCCACAGACTGAACAAAGTCATATTCACTATGGCCACTTTAAAATAAATGCTTGCAATTACAACTGTTTTTTTATTTCCTACCCATCAATACAGCAGCATTCTGAGCAGTGTGCCATACTAAATCATATGAAGATCCTGTCGTGGAAATCTGACATATTGTTACATACAGTATTTTAAAGAAAGAACCTGGTGATGGTTCACAGGTAGTATTCAACTTGGTCTTCACTTACACTTCATTAGGGTTTGTGGTTTGAGAGACTACATTCAGAAATGTTACCAGACAATCTTCTGACAACCATAAAGACTGATACCATCATATTCAGCCAAAAATAAAACCATATCTTCTACCAGCAAGGCATTTCAGGGACAAAAGAGTTTAACTCCGAAGAACTGGGAAATTTTAAATTTGAAACACGTCAAAACATAACTGGTATGTTCATCATATATAAATGTCAGTATGGAATTTATATAAACTAACATTCTACATTAAATTGGTCCTTTTCATGGTCCTTCTTACATGCAGTGTGTAGAAGAAAAATGTTCTAGTCCAGCAGTCGGCCAGCTATGGCCCAAGGGCTGCATCTGGCCCACGGCTTCATTTTATCCATACCACCTATAGTGTATCAACCTTTTGGATCAACAGCCCATTTCTTATAACGTCACAGCAAACTTGAGAACAGAGTCAAGTTTACACTGTTTTTGGCATTTTTTAACTCTGCAGACTTTTGGAAGAGTTATGATGTTTTTGCCCTTATGTAAAATATCACTACAAATCAGCCTTAATATGATGAGCATTTAGAACCGATTTTGATAATGGGGAACACTAATGCTGAACCCCAATTAGGTGTACATCTGTTTAAAAAAAATTCATGATCTTCACTAATTTCCCCAAAAATCTGATTGTGCGTAATTATATTCTACAATACATGTAATCTGATAATAAATAAATTTGTGCAGATGTTGCTTTATGGTATTGTCTACATATTTGATTTTACCATGTCCTCTTGGCCTGCGAAACCTAACATATTTATTTTCTGGCCCATCTCTAAAAAAGTTTACCAACCCCTGTTCTAGTCTCATATTCTCACATTCCATTAATGCTGGCATTATTTGCGGTAATGCACTTAAGAATGCTAAAGTGCATACGACCTTAAAGACAGCAAATTTATCACCCATATTACTGGACTGGAACACTAAGAATTTAAACTGAAACAGGAAAGAATATTAAGACAACTTTAAATGGGAATGCCACAACATCTGTTTACACATGCACCAAATAATGTCTACCACAGGACTACTGAAGCATTAACACATCAAATATGATACATGTTACTATAATGAAGATCACATGCACATTTTATGTAACATTAAGGGAAAAGCACACAAATTATTGTGATTATTGGGACCTTTATCCTTATTACCATACAGACATTCATACGTCATATGTGATCACACTGAAAATGACCACGGGCATACTTTTCTTTGCTTCATTTACTAAATATGTACGTTTGGCACTACACAGCTTGAGAGTTTAATCCATTTCCTTGACACAAGTACATTACTGCGTGGTGTGGTAAGGCAATATCTAATATTATATATATGATCGTGTTCAAATGAAATGATAACATGGCAACTCTGATCATAAAAATGTACTTCTACATTATCTTTTGAGCACATTCCTTCCATATAAATACTTGCATATATAAGGAGAGTATAACCTATACAAGTGTCAATATATCTGCACAGAACTCAGAAACAAATGGTCTTATTTCAACCCAACTTTTCACTTTTCAACCAGGCAATTAAGGTAACAAGCATTCCAAATCCTATACAGATCCATGGGTTATATTCCAGGAGTGATTTTGGCATACAGAACTTCAGTATGACCTGAGGCACTCACATCCAAACAAGTGGCCAAACCATCTGGAAAAACAGGAACAAGACTGCCTTCCACAACATGCATTCCATTACCAGCTACAGTGATAACAAGATTTAGGATGTCCAGAACAATGACAGAGGCACAAAGACCATCTTGGGATTCACACAAATATGCTTACTCCCACAAAGCACAAGACGACGATGATGATGATGATGATGGTGGTGATGATGACGACGACGACGATGATGATCACCACCACCACCACCACAGCTGGTTCGCTGGCAATTAGATGTACACAAATCTTTTCATAACACAGTAGTGCATAATGAATATAGCTCTTTTATCAAGAATTTTCTGGTCAAGAAAGATGGTTCTGAAACCTCTCTAAATACAGTTTATGGAGACAAGAGAGTATACTGTATGCAGTATGCAAAACATGTAGACATACTCAGTCCCTCCATGAAATAGATTACGTCTGATTTTGACTCACAGTGAACTAGAGTCTAAAAATAGTTTATTCTTCAAATGCTGTACGGTAGTTGCTAAGTGCAGAGTGATAACACATGTAACCTGATGCCATACTCTAGCTATCAACTTTAACTTTAAACATCAACATTCTATTACATACTTCTATGAATAATGCTATAAAGCTCTACTTCTGACTAATAAGTTCTGATTTTATCACAACTTTATGCTCACTATATTTAGCATGATCTATAACACACACTCATGCAGGAACATTTTGGTAACTGAATATTACTCATAAAACATTTAATTTTAATATTCTAAAACAATAAAACCTGTTCATGGGAAAAGCAATACTACTTACTACTTATGACAGTAAGTAGAAAATGTGTAAAATTATTTCCAGACAGCAAACTTACTAGAAATAAAAACTTATGACACACAAATAAATTCCATAAATATGGCCTCCATATATTCCCACAAGATTTTCAAGAAATATTCTGCTATGTAACAATATGATAACTACAGAAACTGTGTGATTCACAAGCAAAAAATTATGTAGTTATGCCTAAATTAAAATCCATACAAATGTGCCTCCCTAAAACCAAAACACCTCTTGCATGATCATATTAAAAGAGAAGTTACATGAAACACAACATTATACTGAAATACATGTACTGGCACTGCAGATCACTATTTAACAAATGACTAGGAAGTATACTGTTAAATCAAACACAGCAACAAATCGCGCACAACACCAATTTCTCTAAAAAGACTTCTTTTTAAAAATATAACTCTTGAATATATTATTACAATAATATAAAATTATACTCTTAAAATCTCCAATAGAAATTCAAAGTGGCAGAAAAGTTAGCAAGTTATAATCCTCTTCATGTATATATATACAATAAGACAGGGAAAAACAGCAGGACACCAGTTGCTATTTTTTGATTCCGTATGAAGTGACATGATTAGTTAGTAACAAGTGAACAAAACATTTTTTGGAATGATTTGATCCACAAAAATCCCATACGAGATGGCCAGTCTCAGGGAAGCTAATCCTTTGTAACGTCCAGTGCACAAAGATGTGAATGAATGCACGGACAACAGTGACATTTACAAGAATAATGTACACACAGAAACACCTGACATCTGGCACAGCATGTTTTGGCTGCTTATGATCAGCAAATGCCAGTTATTTAAAGCTCATGAACTGTAAATATAATGTCAAAATTTCAGTACTTTTTTTCCCCCCTCTCTGCATGTTTCTTGGAACATTGTGAAGTGCTGCTCTGGTCTGCAATTATGCCAATCTTACATTAATATTTTCTCAGATGATTTTTGCACTTTAAAACATACATTACACAATGGATATTTCCTAAATAGCCAAGTGTTTATGTGACCCCTGCAATCAATATTGTGAGTGCAACTTGTTAAACAAGTAATGACAACTCTTCATTACCACTGGCAATGTCAGCTAGAGGAAGCACAAAAGAAGCAAGGGGTTAAGTTAATGCAGAGACCACAAAAATTCTCCAGTGGAATTCAATTACAAAACTTTGAGAATGAATTTTCTGCCCCACAAAAAAGAAAACACTATTTCTATTGAGTTTTAATTTTGTACTTCCTGCCTGGTAAGACACACTTTTTTTCCTGAAAAATGTCCCCAAAAATTACCCTGTGTCTCAACACCAGAAGGAACTGTAGGCTATATTTTTTAGATAGAGCATATCTGAAAATGCTGCTGGTTTATTTTAAGGCTGAGTAATCCACTTTCTTACAATTCAGATCTAACTGTGCTGATATTCATGGTGTTCATTTGTACATGTCATGCCTAAATGTTGCAACACTTTTTCACTTTGTGCAAATCAACACATTTCTACACTTTTAAAGCAACTCTGATGACTAGGAATGATTCTGTAACAGTGCAAGTGCTAAACATAGCAGACTAACTATCCCTGAAAACAAATTTAGACTGTCAGTTGCGTATGAAAATTTCATACTTAAGACTAGTCCTAAAATACATGTCTAATCAGTCTTCAATACTTGTTTCAAGCAACGGTAAAATTAAAACATGTTTCACACAAAATAACATAATTTGGTTTTTATAAAATTCTCAATCGCAATTTCAGGTTTATGAAAGGATACAGATATGTTCAGAGACTGAAGTTTAAAGCATATACTACGGAAGTCTAGACGAATTCTTGAACAAGTGATATAAAATTACTTTTAAGGTAATTAAGAAACTTTTCATGCAGGTGCAAAATTTTAAGTCACTGTTTTGATTGTTTGGGATGAATAATGAGCAAATTGTGATGCCAGGTAAATGTTAACCATACTCCGAGCTAATTGTCAGACTCATCTCGCCGGCATCTATGTGAGTGTCATGGTACCACTGCCGAGTGTCTACCAGAACTGTAACAGGCATATAACACAGTGAAAGAAATGGCATTCACACAAACTAATTAAAGTTACAATTATCATGCAATCTGGTATGTTAAGCTTTTTATAACTTATTTGTCATTTCACAACATTTGACTGGTTCCTCGTGATCAATCACAAAACTCTCAACCAAGCCCTCAATATTATGAGTACAGTCTTATTTCACTAATTTCAATAATGTACAGGGTCCTTCTCTGAATGAAGTTTAACTGCTTTCTTTCAACCAAATATGGATACCCATGTCTAATGTTTCCTTCTATAGAAGGAAACATTAGTTATACTCAAGGAAATAAAAGGAAGGAACGTGCTAAGTCAGAGAGCATGGAGGGGGAGGGGAATATAAACAACTGTAAAGGAGAACTATAACATATCTTATGTTTACATGGCTGTGACAGATTGGACTGCTGTCTTTTGGTTTATGACACCTTCTAAGCAGGTTAAGTGCTACTGTTTCACAGGCAGCTTTTGCCTCTGTCTGCAAAGCAGAAGTCAGAAAGAACGCAAAATGAGTAGGTTACACACAAAGCTTGTGGGAATGGGCAACAAAGCACAAGATAATTAGCAATCAGGCCTCAATGACCTGGTCCTCCACTTTTCCAGCACAACCTACACATCTCCCTACTGGACTCATTTCCACAGTGGAGATGGAGGCCATACATTCCTACTAGACTACACAGCACCAAAACCTAGACACCACAATCCAAAAATATCAGGGATTTGTATGCAGTAATAAACAAATTTAACAAGGGATACTAGCCTAAGGAACATTTGATAAAGAACAAGAACAAGCATAGTGATGTGCTTGCAGCCTGTAAGGGTGGTGTAGACAGGTAGAAAAATACGTTGGCCAACTACTCCCATCCGTGCAGATACGGAATTTAGAGAACCCCACGTTGCTCAATCTCGAATACAAACCAGCTACCTCTTGAATTTTGCTGTCATGACATTTCACCTTGTTACACAACATGTCACAGTTTTATTCTTTACCTAATCTGTCAAGACTCAATGAAAAGTCCTTTGCCACAAGAATTAAATTCATTGTATCCTCACGCTGTCACACCACTTAATTTACATTAATTCAATAAAATCGTCTCGGGCAATCAGCCAGTGGGGTTAAAGTGTAGAATTGCCCGACAAGATTTTACTGAACTTTGTCACTGGGAAAGCTTCAAGACATATAATTTACATTAAGTTTGGCAAGGGCATTATCTTATCTAATGACTACTGTAGTCACTTCTATAGGCTCACTTATCATATAAAGCGCAGCTTACGCAGTGCAGTGTTTCTAAACTGCATATCTCAGAGGCTGTCAGTTCTTTATACCACCTACAGTCACTATGCAAAGTCCATTGCAGTAACGCATGTTCTTGTAAGATACATATGTTAAACACCATTCTCATAAAAAGTGTCCCTAAAATTCAGACAAAATTTTCCTGATGTACCTGTTTAAGACTTTATGCAAATTTACAAATATGCAAAAATGTTTGGGCAGCAAGTTCCATCCTAGACAGTATGAGAACATGGAGAAGACACACACTAAATGAAGAAAAGTTATACACAAGTGGTGCTAGACTGGAGACATCCCCAAGAAAAACACTGACCCAACTTGCACAGCAACTGGGCATTTGTGCAATATCGACATGAAATGTAACAAAACTGCCAGAGAGGCATCCATACAAGAAAACTGTGATTCACAAACTCTACAACATAAAACATGAACCAAGAGTGAATCTCGTGAACTGACGATATCTTCATGGGGTGTCTGCTGGAGAAACAGACCTCACACTCATTCTGTTTCACAGCGAAGCTTGGTTTCATATTAGTGGATACCCGAATGGCCAGAACAATATGTATCAGTTTGCAGAAAACACAGTATTCCACAAAGTGCCATTATATGTTAAGACTGACGTGTTGTGTGTTTGAGTGCAACTGCAATTACTGGGACAATTTTTTTTCTGAGATCCTATATCCACATCAACATTTACACACATTCTGACACCTTTTTTAAACACCTGTCCAATTATGACTGAACTTACACTTTTTTCTTCAGGAAGACAGTGGAAAGGCTCCCATCGCAGACAATTCCACACATTATTTAGACCATGGGTCTCCAACCTGCGGCCTGTCAGATTGTATTATGCGGCCCACGGACACATTTGTAAGTTGTGTATATGCTATAAAACTTACACACTAATTTAGGGGCTTAGGTGTACCACTTATCATTATATTTCCAAGTGCAGCCTGCAAACCAGCCCACAATAACGGGTGTGGCTCTTTGCCATAAAGAGGTTGGAGACCCATGATTTAGACTGTCCCAGCATCTCCTTTAAATATGGAAACACCCTGATACTAACTTATACTGAACTAAAAAATATGGACCCTGACTCATGGCAAAATGGAATAGTGGCAAGCATGCCACTGCCTGCTGTCAATGTGAAACAGTCGTGAGGAGTGGTGCATGGAAATAAAATAATGCACCCATATGTTAGGCACTACTAGTAAAACACAACACACATTGTTCATTTCATAACCTAACACACAGAAACAGGCAGCGTAATCACTTCTCCATTCAGCAGTAACTTACCAATATCACCAGGTTCAACCCTGAAGCTGAGTCCTGTGCAAATGTGGTCACAGTCTGGTGGAGGTACAAGCCTCCACGTCTTGTGCCCTCTCAGCTGTGCTTGCCACATAAGCCGACTAATATAATCAATCTGCAAAGACAACATATTTTTTATAAGAAAAATGGTAAATGAAGCATAAAATAATGTACAAAATACACACACAAACCAACATTGGCAACTTTTCTTGTGCCACAGTAACCCAAGATCATATGTTATTAATAAGTTTCCATATAGGTTTAAATACATCAAATTTAATTAAAACAAACATTACATATTTATAAATATACAATCACACACCAACTCATGCACAAAGTTGCAAATAAAATAACCTTAGTAAAGAATTTTAATTATATCCCCACATCTTTCGGTGCTCTGAGGCGCCATGCTCAGGGGAAGAACATAAAAGACCAGATAATTAGAAACAGTTTTGGTTAAAACACAGCTCTGGATAAATAGTGTCACCTCATTTTCTGGACACCTGATGATAAATTGTCCATGATGTCGTGAAAGTGAAATCACATATTTTATGGTGCTTTCATCAAAACCAACCTCCAAGACATCATGGACAATTCATCACCGAGCATCCAGAAAATGATGGGACACAACTTATCCAGAGTTGCGTTTCAACCAGAACTGTATCTAATTACCTAGCATTTTACGTTCTTCCCCTGAGGATCGTGCTTCGGACTACCGAAACATGTTGGGATATAAGTAAAATTCTTTACAATGGTTTTTTTTTACAACTTTGTACACGAGTTGGTGTATGATTATATATTTTATTGACATTACATGCACAGTATGGACAATATAAAATTACATGCTGAGAAACACACAGGCATGATCTGCCCATAAAGCATTAACCCCTTGGAAAACTATTAGATCTTCTCTGTCCAAAATAATTTGATAGCATTATGTGGAAAGATGCACACTGTCATCTTCTGAGTTATAACACTGTGCACTCTGGGGATGTTCAGTTATCTTCTCTATGGCTCTACATGCTGCGAAAGGACAAATAAAGAAGTAAAGCTATCACATTACAGGCCTGGACAAGCCCTTAGGGTTCCAGGAGGTTGAATCTCCCACATTTCCAGGCAATCGGCACATGAAGGTGGAAAGGTTGTCAGCCCTATGCACCGACCACCTTTCCCCAGGAGATATTCCTGGTACTCATTTCTGTTAGAGGCTGAGTCGATCCACTGCCACAGTGAGGCCGGAAGGATCATGTCAATGAAAAATTCCAATGACACCATCAGGAATCGAACATGTGACCTTCTGGCTTGTAACACAGTGCTTCCACCAACCACACCACTGCATGTTCCCCAGCAAGGACAGAGAGTTAAACAAAAGTTCTGGTAAAAGTGATGCTGAAGTTGCAGTAGTATACACAACACACACACACACAAATCTGCTGCATGGTACACGGTAAAATGAGTAAACTAATATATTTATTTAGTCGTACACTTTTACCAATATAATTTTTTTGTTATTTATTTACTTAACCACCTTGGTGTAGACCTGCTTGAATTTGTGTCTGAAATACATGTTTATTGCAGAAAAATGTGACAAACAATTCCATATTGTACTGAAATCTTCTGACAAATAGCAGGACAATGAACAACAGGTGTCACAGACCCAGAGAAACATCAAGACTACAAAAAACACAGCACTGCACTGAACCCAAAGTTTCCTGTGCCATACCAAGTACAAACAGAACTCTGGAAAAGTTCTGGTAATACAACTAAAATGATAAACAATGCAGTAGCATCACATTGGGCACAGCTGCCTTAAAACAAAAATGCTATATTGGACATTACTTTTTTTAGAAGTAATATATCATCGTTTTAGACTAAATCATCTCTCCTACATAGAACATGTCGCCATACACTAGACACATCACAGTTCTTGGTCGTTTTCTGGGGAAATGTAATGCCTCCAACCATCACCCAGAAGGAGGATGTATGCTCCCCTGAAATGCTGACAACCAGCTAACAGACCACACAGTGTCATTACGCAGAACTTTCTCTTGTGATGATATAACATCGAAAGATGAATAAGGTGTCCTTCCTTTCAAAAATCGGACTAAGAATTTTACTTACATGCATCACTGCCCCCTGTTGGTACCCAATGAAGATGTAATCCATGTGAGCATGTTCTGCATCTTCTGGCAGAAAGTGTGGTATACTGTAATGCTCTCGCATTATAGCCAGTATTTCTGGATGACAATTGCTCCTGAAAATAAAAAAAGTACATCACGTATCCCTAACTTAGAATTTGTTCCTCACAAAAGTACCAAAGTTTGGAATTACAAACACTGCACACAACTGATTACTGTATGATCCAAAGCATATTCTTCCTAACGTCAATACTTACCATCCAACATACCACGGCTTTTCACCTTCTTTCAGCAGAACTCTTGATTCTGGCATAGCAAATACATCTTCTAGTGACCTGAACTCCGTTTTAAATGTTAAAATTTGACATTCTTCTTCAATACTCTCATAAGCTCCTTCAACAGTCTCATACATTTCCTTTAAAAAGTGATATGTAAATGTTTGCATTGCTGGCCAATGCAATGCTGCACCCTTCACTAACATCGGTCTTGAAGAATATGCATAATTTCTAAATTCATCCCGAGTAATGTTTTCAAACGTCAAAACACTTCTGACATCCTTACACATACCGCAGTCGGTTTCTGGTCTTGTTGCTTCCCAGATAAAGTAGTTGTTCGGTAACAAGCATCGAGTACCGAGAGTGCTCCTGATTACAGAATCAAATATTATTTTCAGTAAAATACTGACTAAAACAGCTCCAACAAGTGTGACTGCCACAATCCAACCTGCAGGTCGTGCATGTTTTTCAGAACCTTGAACCGTGCACACCGTCTTTTTGCGACTGAAACATATTTCTTTCAACTCTTCTATACTGACACCAAAGTTCAGTAAATCCTTATTTAAAATGACGAATTTTTCATACAATATTTGTATGTTCTTCTGGTTTCCTTTGCACAACCCATTATTATTTCGTTCCGCCATATTGCACCCTAATTAGTCCATTCACCAATGGGCTTCACGTACTCACCTACACTCAGAAATTACCGCGTGCGTGAACAAAAGTCCCTCAGAGCGCACAGGAATCCTAGATAAAATTTCATTACACTCCTTAAAATCTGTTTGTAATGTAAGAGATACATTGTACATACACAATAAAACAATAACCCAACGAACCCTATTGTAACTAGTGTGGCAAGAACAAGGTCTTCCTGCACAAATGGTAGTACGACCAACATCATGTATGAAAACTCCTCTTCAAAGGAAGCGATGGCAGGCATACGAAGTTGTATCGTGAACAGCTTAGTGATATGAAAAATGCGTAATTATTCTCGTTAGTCACGTGGCTGTTGATGCGTGGTAGAGATGCGTCGAGTATATGCAACGTGAAAGTGGGTAGTGCATTCAAAGGTGGTTGATTGTATTTAGCCTGTACTGTATTTGGAGAATCTGTGGAAAATAGTATTATGTCGAAGACAAAAAAGTCGGTGCTGTTTATTTGCTTAGGTAATATTTGCCGGTCTCCCATAGCGGAAGCAGTGTTTCGGCACGTTCTTGAAGAAAAGGCAATATTGCATGAATGGGAAGTGGACAGTGCAGCTCTTGGTTCTTGGCATGTTGGTGGAAGACCCGACAGACGTGCTAGTAAAATCTTGAGAAATCATGGCGTTGATTATTCTCACATTGTTCGCCAGATCACGAAAGACGACTTTAAAAACTTTGACTTCATATTCGGAATGGATGAAAGCAATATGCGAGATCTCAACGACAAGAAACCATCCGGTTCAAAGTCGAAATTGATTTTACTTGGGTCTTACGATCCACAAGGAGAGCGTATAATCAGAGACCCATATTACGATGACAATGACGCTGGTTTTGAGAAGTGTTATCAACAGTGCGTTCGCTCCTGCAGGGCCTTCATTGAGAGTCAACTGTAACAGATTTGACCAGCTTGCATTTGGTGTATACTTATCCACGATTTTATAGTGATGTGGAATAACAGGTGTACTGACAGCCAGATTTAACGTTTAGCAATAGTTACTAATCCAAACTTAAACCATTAGTAAGTCATTAAATCCAAAATGAACCAGTCCAGCATATTAAACTATGGTGCACTGTAGTATCATGCACCATAGTGTAATGATACTGAAGATGTCTTTTCATTTTTTAAACATGTAAATACTTACAGTCTTCAAATGAGGGTTAAAGAATTAAATTTATCAGTACATACAAAAGTAGCAGTGACATGAATTCAACATGAGGTATACTGAATATGCATATAGCCCCATAGCAGTTACAAAGTGTAATGTAGGAAAACCTTCATATTAGCAGTTATGTCTCCACTTATTCACATTCTTACTCTTGAAACCTATGCTTCCAACCATATATGGGCGACTTATTAATAGAAAGGAGTATTTACCAATGAAAAGTACAAAAATTTAGCCATATGAATCTTCATCTGTCTGTATTATGTTAGCTTCTGGGAAGTTCCAAGTATGAGAAATATAAGCAAAATTAGACACCCACATAATTGAAGTCTCTGGGGCTTTTAATTTCATATTTTCTGAAGTTGCCCTGCAGTATCTACAATAAGACCATCTTTTAAACATAATTTAATGTGGACAATGTAAGGTCTCTGCTTTAGCTGGGGTTCTCATTCTGGGGAACTTCGGCAGACCAATGTATATCTTGTGTAATACACAGTTTTGGTTTTTCTGTATACCTTTGTGAGCAGATTGTGCTGTTTTGTAGAAACATGGAACCATGCTATGGCAGGGTATGTGTTATCAAAGTGCACTATGATGTGATTCTTCAGTAGTGTGAAGCCAGACCAATGGGTGTTTTGAATTTAATCAAAACTATACAGTTGTACACTTTATTCACAATGCTGAATTGGATGGTTCACACATCAGCAAGCATTTGTTGCACAGTGGCAAGCTTGTCTGAAGTTTCACTTTTGCTGGTGAATTAATAATATATTTTTGTATTTTTTTAATGAAAATGCCTGTTGTACATATGAGTTCCCCCACTCCCCCTTTCTGGTGACTGGGATATGGAAGTAAACCTTCACTCACTGTAGAGAGTGACAGTAGATGGACAGCACTTAAGTGTCACTGTTGTGCATTGAGCAATACCATTTGAATATGTAGCACCTTGTGCGTAGTTCTGTTCCACAAAATCTGTGAGCATGGGTCATTGGGTTTTTGGAGAATGTTTGTAGGGACAGAGGGCAAAAAGCAATCCCATTACAGGTTTGGACAGATCCTTAGGGTTCCAGGAGGATGAGGTTCCCAGATTTCAAGACATTCGGCACATGAAAGTGGTAAGATTGTCAGCCCTGTACACCGGCTGCCTTTAGTGCCCAGGGAATGTTCCTGGCACTCATTTCTGTTAGAGGCTGACTGGACCTGCTGTGGCCATAGTGTGGCCAGAAGGATTACGCGAATGAAAAATTCCAATTACACCATCAGGAATTGAACCCACGACCTTCTGGCTCGTAGCACAGTTTCAACCAACTGCACCACCACGTAGGAACAGGGTAAGACAGTTTTCTCACAATTGATACCGTTCACTACAGTACAGGAAGTTCATGGCTTACCTGATGCGTTGCTTTCTGAGAAGTGCTTCTTCACCTGGCACTTAGCGAGCCTGCACTTTTCTTGTGCAGATGCAGCTGATGTCTGGAAGTCATGCCTACCACTCTTGAATTGAATTTGCACTTGCATGACTTTCATGGAATGTCCTGGAAACCCATCTGAGTAGCTGTGACAGATCCTGTGAAATGGAACTAAAGTACACAACATCTTTTCTTGGATTGAGTCACCATTTTACTGCCATGTCACCAGTTGCACTCCCAGTGGCCACAGGAGTGGCCAATGGAGCCCCAACACTTCTTGAAGTTCTGTTACAAAGTTCTCTTTCCAGTGGTATGTTTTATTTCTGTATGCCATTTAGTTTTTGTTAAATAAAGTGTTGAAACTGCTCAGAATAATTTTGGTTATCCTATATGCTGGGATATCGCAGTCAGTATAAAGACTCACTGCGCACTGAATGGTCAGGGGATCGAATCCCAGTGGGGGCGAGATTTTACACACCCGTCCAGACTGGCCCTGGGGCCCACCTGGCCTCCTGCACAATGGGTACTGGGTCTTCCCCTGGGATAAAGCGGCCAGAGCGTGGAGCTAGCCACCTCGCCCCCTTCTAGTACCGAGGCTAACAAAAGTATACAGCTGTACCTTCACTCCCCCTTGGGCCTAATGCCCTGTATAGCATCCCCTTACCTTTTTTTTTATATTCATAGTGATAACAGATAGGCCATGCCTTAGTTCAGGCTGTTCAGATGTCTTATTATGGCAGCCTGCACTTCAAACCTATGGGGCTTCATGTGAGATTAGAAGTACAGAGTAGCACGAGAAAGTTTGTTTCTTCAGTTTCTGCCAGGTACCACATGAACACACCCTTGGTGTTGATGTTGGACACTTCACTCTAACCTTCACTGGTCACACAATAAGTAAGTTTGTTTTTCTATTTTTTACTAACAGGTAAAATCATTTTGTACTAAAGACATGTTACATATTTGCATATATTTAAAACACTTAATACAGTAATAAGAGTCATAACATATACACTGTTAATTTTACTGTGAGAAAAATATATAACTTCACCTTTACAGCCTTCAAGCTAATGTATGTTTCTAACTTAGGACCAGGAGAACAGTGTACATAAAACAAGACATCTATATTGCATCCTATGTTACATAAAATTTCCCTGTACCAATGATACTATATTGCTATATATACAGGACATTATATTCAGCATGTGACAGATATATATTCTGTTGAGCATGGAATTTACAAGCATTTACAACCAGAACATGAACACAACATAGAAAAATGGTTTAAACATATTAACTTCCTCACCTAATGTCTAGAAACAAATTTGTCATCCATATTGCATGCAACAGATTGATTATACAGCACCTAATCCAACAAGCTGCACAATCAATAATAAATACTCATTTGTCATGTCCCTCCTACATGTTTCAACCTCTACACAGTCACCATCAGAGTGGCATATACAAAGGCATACAAGTACAGCAAATTCTGTCGAAGATGTGCATATGCAAAGTTAAAATACAATGCTGGTAATTAAAATTATTAACAATGGTGAAAATATAAATCAGCAAATCATCATCAGTTATAAAGTATTTGGCATACTGCCTGTTATTTATCCCTCAAGGCAAAACTGGCCCTTCATGTTTTCCCTGGGTGTCCTATGCTTCTCTTCCCCTTTGGCCTGTATTGCAGTGCCTGTTTGGGTATCCCATCTGTAGCCATTCTCTCTACATGTAGCCACACTCATTGGTATTGTTCTACTGTCAAAACAATGTTCTGAACTCTCAAGTTTCTCCCTGACAGACTGACTTCTTAATAGATACTTTTTACAATTCGAAATAATATTTTAACTTCTGTTGCTAGCAAACACCTATGCCAATTTTTGTCATCTTCATTCAAAGGGAATCTCTTCATGTTGTGCAGCTGGTGTTTATTCTATGAATGAATATTTAGTTTATCAACATTAACAAATACTGATCACTGCTCTATAAGAAAAGAATTATAAACTGTATTCTTTTAGTTGTATATTTTGTCTACTTGTTTCTGATATATGACTAGTAATTGTTTTATATAATCATGTTTTTATAGTATTATGACTTCTTTCATATCCAAATGCCATATGGCTGATTGATGAATCAATGGAATTTAAGTATGTACGTATGCCATGGTACTGAGTACTCAGTGGCATAAGCACCAACCAGACCACAGGGATATTCCCTTTGAAAAAGATAACAAAAATTGCTACAGATGTTGTCAGCAATGGAAAATAAAATAGTTTAGAATTGTAATAAACATTTGTTAATGGATTTATATTTTAACACTTTTACTAATTTTAATTAACAATATTGTAATTTTAACTCTACACATGCACATCTTTCACAGAATTCTCCGTACTTGTATGCCTCTGTATAAACCACCATGATGACGACCTTGTAGAGGTCAAAACATGTTGGAGGAACATAAGTGACAAACGATTATTTATTACTGATTGTGCAATTTTTTGGGTCAAATACTGTATAATTTAGAAACACATTCATGGCTGAAACCTTCAATCAATGCTACTAGTAACACGGCTTCTAACATTGTTAAAATGTGCATCATTTATCTTTTGCATAACACCTGGTACAATTAAGGTAATATATTTTTGTCTTTAAACTCCTTATTAAGGCAATTTACTTGTATCAAAAAAAGTACCTTTTTCAAGTAGTGGTAACTAAAAGAACATGACAGTACACACCTTAAAATCTATATGTATATATATATTTTTTTCAATAAATCTCAATATGTGAAATGTATCAGTAAATCACAAATTTCTTTGTATCATAACATTAATCTGGTTTTGTTTCATGTAATTTCCACAGCTGATGAAAATTTAAACTTTAGCAACGAGATCGTAATTTCCCCCGAAGAATAACATACTCTGTGTGCATTAAGCAGTGAACACTGAATGAATCTGCATATCTTGCTGCAAGGAGACTCTTAGAAAAAGCATTCAGAGTTTCTGTATGCAAAGATACTGACTGGGAGTCAGGTTAGGTCGGTTTACTGGTCTTTCTTGGCTGTTGCTGCCTGGTATGTTGGTGGAGATTCCTAAAAGAATAATAATTACACTAAATCATATATTACACATTTTCCGTCATCGTTAAAGGATTGTTCTGCAAGCTGGCCCAGCTGTCATCATGTAAAGGTATACAAAACTACTCTGCTCAGCCCACTACACAGAGCCAGTCTCTGTCCCAGGACAACGTCCTATTATGGACTATTAAAATAAAATGCACACAAATACTTTTACCTAAGAACACATTTCAATAGCAACAAAGAAAACTGCACACGAAGGGACTTCATGGCTTGCACTCTTCTCTTACTGGAAATTAAAGTCACAATGAATGGGGTATGTAGCCTGGGTAGAGGAAAACATAATGAAAATATCATGAAACCTCTCAAAAAGCAGTCCCTTCATATACAGGATACCTAGGGTTATCACATATCCATTGCATGAAAAAAGGACATATCACAAAAGAAGGTTAAAGAGGAGGACATGAAAAAATCACAATTTTATTCCACAGAAGTCCCCCTCAACATTTCTCTGCTAATACAGGTTGAATATCCCTTATCTGAAATTGAAAACCTCCAAAATTCGAAACTTTGTGCATGCCGACATGAACACAATGCTGTACAGATGTAGACACTTGTAAATAAATTCAATGCTCAGTTTGTTTTTATACCCTAAATAAAACCGATATATTCATAAGCTGTATATGAAACATAAATGGATTTCGCATTTAGATTTGGTTCCCATCCCCAAGCTATCTCATTATAATATGCAAGTATTCCGAGATCAGAGACACTTCCGGTCCCAAGGATTTTGGATAAGGGATGCTCAACCTGTAGTTCTTAAATTTCATGGGTATGAAATTCAGAAGGAGATGTTCTTTAAGCATGTTTTCCACCGAGGTCAAGGTGTTCAGAATTTCCATGCCAGAGTTTACCAAGACGTTCCAAAGGTCAGCTGCTGAACTCACATTATTTTTTGCCTTGGGCAATGCTAATGTATGTATAAATATGTGATTCTTAAAAAAGCAGAATTTTTTAATTTTCAATACCATGAAAATACGCAACGCTTTAAGACATAACAGTCAAAACCCGATCATTTCTACAAATAAAAAAAACCATGCGGAAATATTTGGGCCGAAAAAGAGGCTGTGGCGAAAAGAGGATGTATAAGCCCCCAGGATACCACGAATGGGCACCATTCTTAGAAGTACAGTTTCCAAAGGTGGAAAGTCACTATTTCATTTACCGTTTCCACTGCTGCTGAACCTAATTTTGTTACATAATTACACAGCTAACTTTAAGACATCCTTTCATGTAACATACTGAGCAGTGCAGCACGTTCTTTCAACAACAGAAGGATATTCAGTGTCGTAACACTGCACACAAGCCAGTGCTTCCTAAACTGTGTCCAAGGCATACACAGATACCATCTATAAAGACGACTTTTAATTTTACATCCTTACTGAATAATTACTGTCAGTTTCAAGAAACAGGAAGTTGTTTCAAATGTGCATTGCTCTGAACTGGCACTGCTGCTAGTAAACCCTGTTTTGAAAAGACCTTGTTGAGTAATGGTTCAAAAACACAAGCCCAAGGAAATACTGACATTATGGTTCAAAAACCAAACAAGTTACCAAAAATTTCACTTCAAACCAACATATTCAGTTCAATTACACCATGCTTCAGTGCATTAATTTACTATTTCTTTTGACTTTAGATAAACATATATTTGTCCCATCACATTTGATATTCAACCTTTACTGGACAGTAACATACGACTGTCAGACATTTGACAGGACAGGCAGATGGCCATGCACATGAGATATATATGACATTTTCCATCATCTAATTACCTGCATCTGACAAAAAATAGTTCAGGTGATTATATTACATGAAATGAGATGGATTGGGCATCTTGCATGTGTAAGACATGATAAATGCATACAGAGTTTAGTCAAATATATGAATAGAACAGACCACTGGTAGATGTGTGCACAGGAGGGTGCAAAATATTACAATTAAATTGTCCAGTGTGACTCAGTAAAGACACAACAGACAAGTCACTACCTCCAGGATTGTATCAAAACACACAGATTAATTCAAACAAAATACATGGCTCACTGATCCACTAATGTAACACATATGCCAGGTGTGAACCAGAGCTACATTGTGGACACTAATAAGATTAACTGGAAGCCAAAATCAACTGAAATGTAAAAATATACCATGTATTACAGATAAAAATATCACTTGACTAAATTCTAAATTATCACAACATGGTATACTGTAGTTTTAAGTGTGTTCATGACAAAAATAAAAAACAACAACTAGTGACATGTGTATGGAGCTCTTCAGACTCTTGAGGATTTAAACACGTCAGGATGAAGTACCCAATGAAACCTGATTAAGGTTGTACCTGATGGTTGCTCAGTGTGTGAGTAGAACGACTGTTAAAGAAATAGGGCATATGTATCTGAACTGGATTCATCTGGCTCAAGGAAGGTGAAGTGATTAGGCCTTCTTCATATGTTGATAAATTTTCAGATTTTATGCAAGGTGGGGAATGAAGCGTATCTGTTTTATACAAGGATCCAGCGCGTACCGCGCTGTAAACACTCTCCACTTCAGTTATAAAAACCAGTCTCTTAATGTTTTATGAGGCAAAAGTTGCTGTTTGTTCTGAGATCCGTACAAAACACATAAACACAATGTAGCACCACATAGAATTTTTTAATTTTAAACCTGGTCATATGTAAAGTTACCACTGGGCTTTAAAAGGTTAAACAACTACACGAGTCTCAGAAGATATTCTGCTGTATGGGGTGTTATATAGTTAGACTTCTATGTTACTTTCCTGCAGCCAAAACTGTTAACCTCTGAGCAGTGCAGCGGATTTACCTGCATAATTTGAGAAGAATTAAAAAAAAAGGGGGGGACAACATTTCAAAGTATAAGACAAATTTGATTCAGCATGCCGCCTCCAGACTGAAATAAACTGGACTTTAAAGCCAATTAAGAAATTACAAATCGCACGGAAAATGAAATGAGGAACAATCTCTGAAGAGACTACTGGGCGAATGAGTTATGGAATTACAGAATGGATGAATAAGGCTGGAAAACAAGCTCATTGTGCAGTATGATGTACTTACATAATATGCTGGTGGAGGAACATAGGCGCACTGTGGTCGATTTGGATCATAGTATGCACTTTGAGCTGCTTCAGCTGCTTTTGCATCTGAAATATGTACCATATTCTATCATACCTGTACACTGCTAGTGGTATGTAATACCTCTGCAGCTGAAGTGTGTACCACAGTCTATCATACCTGCATGTTGCTAGTGGCATGTAAGTAATATCTGTGCAGCTGAAATATGTACCATGCTCTATCATGTCTGCATGTTGTTAGTGGCTTGTAAGTAATATCTTTGCATATGAAATATGTACCATGCTCTACCGCTCATGTATGTTGCTAGAGGCATCCACGGCCGTGGCGTCGGAGTCGGAAGGAATTTTAGGTGGAGTTGGAGTCAGAAGGAATTTTTAGGTGGAGTCAGAGTTGGGAAAAAAGGTACTGACTCCGACCTCAGCCTAAAATCTTAACTAGATACTCCAAATCCAGAGCCCTGATAGCTACAGTAACCATTAGACTGATGCTTAAATATAGGTTATAAGTCAAAAAAGTAGCCTGATGATTCACGTGGTGGTGATGAAACGTCTTACAGGTTTACCATTATTAATGCATATTGGGCTTTTATGAAGGAGTCAGAGTCGGAGTTGGACTTTTAAAAATCAAGGAGTCAGAGTCAGAGTCAGAAGTTTTAAACTCAAGGAGTCGAAGTCCGATCTTTTGTGTACCGACTCCACAGCCCTGGTGGCATGTAAGTAGTATCTATGCTTCTGAAATATGTACCATACTGTATCATACCTAGTGGCATGTAAGTAACATCTTTGCATCTGAAAAATGCACCATACTCTATCATACCTGTATGTCACTACTGGTGTATAAATAATGTCTCTGCATTCATCAGCATGGCCTTACTTAGCTACTTCCGTACCTCAACTGAAAGTATTTATTTTCCTTGTTGATTTTTGACTTTCATATTTATATGCAGCTGACAGAAATCATCTTTCACAACCACCAACTTATTTCACTGCACTAACTTTATTTTCATCATCTAATAGGTAAATAAGGGATAACAAATTCAGTGCAGAAACAGAAAACACTGGAATTTTGTAGCTGTGAACCCACAAGAAATAAAACAGTTATAAACAATAAATTATTTCCAAACTCTGTGGCAAATGCAAGGATAGTACATCCACACCATGACCACATCCTTCACAACTCATTATCCACTAATCACTCCACCACCAACTGTACATAGCCTGAGCTGCCAAGATCATCATTAAATAAACCATCACCAAACAGATCATGGACTTGTGCAACAAATGAGACGGCAACTTCTACTAACACCAGCTACTGCAAGTACACCTTGTGACAGACCTTACCAAACAAAATGTATACTCCTACAAATAACAATACCTTGCCTGCAGCAGGCCAGTGTGTCAGTTTATCTTAGATGTATCCAATGCTAGACATGTTGTAGCACTTACCAGCTGCAGACTGTGCTCCTGGTGGCAGCTGAGTGAAACCTACAGCTCCAGCCAATGGCGCTGATGCAGCTGCATAACCATTATAGGCATTGATACCAGGGTATGGAGGTGGCATATCAGTCATATACACTGAATTTGCTGTAAGAACCAAGAACAAGGAAAATGCACAACTTCCCTCACTTAAAAAAATCAGGCACACTGATTTTACTATGTGCTATGTGTTCAGGACACACCATATGTCTTCAATGACTATTCTTTAAAAAAATAAGCCCACTGCAGCACACAAATGTAACATAAGAAAGTACCCCAGTAAGTTTGTTATGCATTTTAGGATGGTATTCAAGAAATTAAACTCAGATTATTTGCAGGTGAATGTTCATATCAAAGCAACAATTTAAATTATGGCTGAGAAAAAAGTGTTAAAAATTTGTCCATAAAATGATGGACTTATACATATAATGAAAAATATATATCATATGACAAAAAATACAATCTGCGAATACACAGAATCAGCCTCAGACAGGACCAATCTACTGTCCTGTACAACATTTTGAACACTTACTTGAATGAGTTAAACCAATTTAAATCCTTCAGTGCCAATAGGTTAGTCGGTCTTAAGAGGCAACTCTTGTCAGTGTAACAGGCACAGAAGTAGCAGAGGTACCGAGAGTTGTGAGGGTTACACCATTAAACAAGTTTTTCTTGATCACATCACAACGGATCAAAGTTAATACCAACATGTTTGTTTGCAAAAGTAGCATTGAAATTTAGATTTTAAGTGATTTTAACAGCACCCTCCCAGCCAAGAAAAAACCAATCTCGGATAGAGAATTTTTTTTAATACTTGTGTATTTTACTACATCTTAAGAGACACACTTACGGGGAGGTGCATCAGGAAAGGCATGTGTTGGTGGTACCCATCCATAGTATCCAGCTGGAGATGGTGCATATGCTGGAGGTGGGGCTGCATACCACGGTCCCATTGGAGGTGAATATGGTGGTGGAGCATCATTTTGTGAACCTCCTCTAGATGCTAGATTAAAAAAAAAGTGTTACCTCCTACATTGTACAAATTTTATACTGACGGTCTGTGGGTATGCCTGCATAAATAGTAAAATGAATTAAACTTTTCCTAATACAGACCTCCAGACCCTGAAACACAGATAAAGGTAACATGATAAATTTTTCTCTGTGCTTAATTAAGTACTCTGTGAAGTGACATGCAGCACAAGTACAGCTCCAGTCATTATTAACCCTTTAAAGACAAAGCGTATCTGTTTCATATAAGGGCTCAGTGCACCCCACGCAGTAAACACTCTCCATCGCGGTTACAAAAACCATTCAGTTGATGATGTATAAGGCAAAAGTCGCTGTTTGTTCTGAGATCCACACAAACACATAAACGCAATGTGGGCACCATGTAGAACTGTTGAATGTTAAACCTGATGGTACATAAAGTTACTGCTAGGTTTTAAAAGGTTAATGTCAGCACTAGACAGAGGTAAGCAGTTAAGTTTCACATCCCAAGCACTTTACCCCCAAAGAACAACCTCCCAGCAGAAACTGGGCAGGGAGGGGGGGCCAGGACAGGACCTCTGCAGGCCTCACAGCCATGCCATGGAGAACTGGTTGTTGTACTTCATTTAACAATACTGTCAGTCTCTCAGACTATTGTAGCTTCACAACATAATAATTTAATGCACAACAACATGGGAAGGCTGTGGAACGAAGCAGTCATGGCCTGGAGGGGCTGAGGTCAGCTACAGAAAGGTCCATCAGGAGAGCCAATTTGTCTGAGTTTTGAACATATTACCTTCTTAATACAAATGAGCACTGTTGGCTGCAGATATCTTGCTTGGTCACAGTGAAGAAGAATAGATCTCTGCTGTTGTATTGTGAACATAACCTCAAATGTTACGACACATTTTAATCTTTGATTAATCCCCTTCACATACATACACACACAATTTACAGATGAGAAAGGCGGACCCATTTGTCCTATTTTATACAACTAAATCCTCTTCTTCCCACTCTCTGGTACAGTCTCCTGTTCAGAACTTTGTGTGGTGTTACGGAATCAGAAATCACAATTATCTCCACAAAAGAATGACCTAAGTCAGCTAAATCCATGTCACAGATTCCCAGACATGACCCTATGATCCACCTCAATAATACCCTCATATCTTTCTTTCAGTCTTCCAAGTGTTCTCTTTCCATTTCAGTCACCAACATGAATGTGTGAATTTGGCATTTCCTCAAAGCATGTAACATGTCTCAGCCAAACCAAACCTCGTTAATTTAATCAATGTAAAAATACTGAACAAAAAGCAATTACAAACCTCCTTGCTGTGTAATTTTTTCTGTCTTGTTATGTAATATTTTTATTTGCAAGACTATGCTCTCAAACGACCTTAAAGCTGTTTGATACCAAGCCCTGTTAATTTCATAAACTAATTTCAACTGTCCCGTGCCCAAACAAAGATGGGGTACTGCTGGTTATATGCAACTCTGTATTCAACACACCTGCAACTACATTCTGTAACTTCAACTGGAAAATGCATCATCATCATCACCACCACCACCACCACCATCATCACCATCTCCTTTATGCAGGGTATTCACACTTATATACCTGAAACAAACCATGTTTCTAGGGTATACAGTGTCGCAGCTATTCCACGCCTACTGTTAATGGTGCATATAACGCTGTCTTCAATATTAAACTCTTTTGTGCTTCTACATAGCACTTTCCGCAGTGTGTATGCTGTGCCCAATGTAGCTGTTTTCTGTAGTTCCTTGATATCGTGCTTTCCTGGTATGCTGCTCAAGTATTTTCTGAAGGATTCTGAAATGGTTCCAGTTGCTCCTATTATAACTGGCGTCACCCTTGTTTTTACATTCCACATGCGCTGGATTTCTAGTATGAGGTCTTTATATTTTAGAATCTTCTCAGCTTCTTTCTTTATCACATTTCTCTCTCCCGGGATTGCTACGTCAATTAGCATACATGTTCCTTTTTCATTATCCCGGATTATGATGTCTGGTTTACTGTTGGGGATGGATCTGTCGGTTTGCACTTGTTGATTCCATAATATGGTTACCTTGCCCACTTGACTTGTTTCTACTGATTTTGGTACATGTTATTATTATTATGTTGCATCTTGTCACAGGCCATTTCCCCCTGGTACTTCTATTGAACCAGCAGTGATGCCCACCACTCAGGTATCAAGTTTCAGACTGCAGTACTTTCCGTACTATGTGTGATGTTCCAAGTACAGCTGTCTTCTGTAGCAAATCTATTGAATGTTTTCCTGCTATGGCTTCTAAATGTTTCCTTAAACCTCTTGTTACTATTCTGGTGGCTCCACTTACCATGGGTATAATCATACATTTCATGTTCCACATTTGTTGTATCTCTGTACATAAACTCTTGTATTTTAGTTTCTTTTCTGCTTCCTTTTGTGTGACATTTCTGTCCACTGGTATTGCCACATCTATGAGTATGCATGTTTTCTCTTTCTTGTTTTTAATTATTATATCTGGCTTATTTGCTGTAACTTCTGTGTCTGTATGTACCCCCTGATTCCACAACACTGTCACATCTTCATGTTCACATACTGGTGTGTGTGTGTGTGTGTGTGCCATTTATCTGTCATTCCGATGCCTAGTGCTGTCCATACTGAGTAACGTAAATGCGCAACAACTTTATCATGTCTCATTAAATATTCATTCTTTACCAAAATGGGGCATCCTGAAGTTAGGTGGTCAATAGTTTCTTCATGCTGTTTACACAGCCGGCATTTACTGTCAACTTCTTCCTTCAAAATTTTATTTTTAACACAGTTTGTACTAATTGCTTGATCTTGTGCTGTCACTATTGTACTTTCTGTTTCTCCCTTAATGTTTCCAAATTTTAACCACTGATATGACTGTTCATTATCCACCAGTTTTTTATCTTTGCTACACAGAAATTGTCTATACACCCTTTTCCTCCGCCACTTTTCTTTTGTCTTCTCTGCTATGCTGTCCTTTATTTGTCTTGTTCCTTTCCGCAGTTCTGTCCTAAGGCTTCTGGCTGCCTGTACCGTTGCTGATTTAGTGTTGTTTTGGTGCGTTCTAACAATTTGTATTAGTGGATGTTCAGTACTGTCTACATATTCCATCAGTTTTGTAATTTCTATTATGTAAGCTTCTTCCAACTGCATCAGCCCCTTCCTCCATATTTTCTGGAAACATACAAGTGGTCTACATCTGCCTTTGGGTGATGCTGTCCATGGATGGTTAGCAGTTTTCCACGTTTTCCTATCCAATTTTTACAATTCTTCTTGGTGCCAATTAATAATTCCAAAACTATATCTAATTACTGGTACTGCCAATGCTCCAACTGGTTGTATTTTATTCTTTGCACTTAATTCTGTGTCCAAAACTAATCTCAATCTCAAGTATTCCTTCTTCAACTGCTCTTTCTCATTTTTATGCTGTATATCATGGCTCTCCTCTACCCCTACGTACTTACATGCTTTTCTTGGGTCCAGTTCTTTAATGTCCTTCTCAAATGTACTTTCTATGTATGTTTTCTCCTGGACCCTCCCTTTTTTTAAACAAATTTTTGCACATTTTTCAAATCCAAAATTCATATTAATATCTTTGCTAATTGCTTTCACAATGTTTATTTCGTTCTCCAATTCTTCCTCACTTCTACTTCGCAGTTTCAAGTCATCCATGTATAGTAAGTGATTTATTTTCCTCTCAGCTCCATGTACTTTATACCCACAATCAGCTCTGTTCAGCTCGTGTGTTAATGGGATAAGTGACACACAGAAAAGTAATGATGAGACAGAGTCCTCCTGGAATATTCCTCTTTGTACATTATTATTATTATTATTATTATTATTATTATTATTATTATTATTATTATTATTATTATTATGGCAAGAGACGTATGGTTCCCAAAAGAAAATGATGAAACTGTACAAACACTTCTACAATTGACCCATCCCTACATTACCTAACAACAGCGATTAAACTGCAGCAGTTATGTAGCATTAAATCATACAGTAAGATGAACATGACTGTTAACAAAATGATTTAAAAGGTAGCAGTGATGCCCTGTTTTAAGGTACTATCATTGGCATCCTTCAGTCTCCTTTAGTGATTGAAGGAAGATGAAGAATGTGAAAATCTAGGTCAGAATGGTCTGCAATGTGCTGAAATTCAAATCTGGTACCTAGAAGGACAGAAGTTCAAAGAATTATTGCTACACTAATCTCTTCAGTACAAGCACTACGAAAACCAACATACAGTGAAAGGTTTACTTTTTTTAACATTTCAGAAGGGACTGTAGGTAGGCCTTGTACTGTAAACAAGGCTTAATTCCACCTTAATTCAATACACAAGTTTCAGATAATTTTACCTAAAAATAAAGACCAAAGAAATCTTACACAAAGATCGTTATGTTTTACAGCTACCTGTTGAAAACTGATTGCAGTCTGATTACACATCAGAAGACACAGCATCATAGTGCTTCCTGAAACCTGCTATTATGCATGTTACGACGCATAATTTTATATAGAATTTATACAAAACTACAATGTATGTCATTAATACACGTCAAAGAAACTGTCATCTATTTAATCTGGAGGTTTAGATATGTCACATACACCATAACAATCAGTACTTCTGTTGGCTCTTTGAGGGAAAAAACTATGTCAGAATCTTCATGCCATCCTTAATTTTTGGACTGCATTCCAGAAGCTGATGCACAATGTAGCCATGAGCTTGTGGAGAGAGTCACTATGAGCACAGTATTACATAGTGCAGCCCACAACTCTGTTTTATATTTCAAACAATAAATCTGACACTTTAGCACAAACACATACCAACAGATTAATGGCAAAACCAAACTTCAAGGTCTTGTGGGCACAGCTGAAACTAAATTACACCTGCCAAGGCATAATGAATCAGATATTATATGGTATTCTGCACTTAACAAAAATGCTTACTTTCCATATGTTTCACACAGCAGCAACAGTAAGACAAACAATGATAAAAAAAACTACAATACTGCACTTTGTGGCATGTTACAAGCAAGAGCAGTTCTTCACACTGTTTGGTTACTTTCTCTCAGCCTTACTTAACAGTCAGGAGGCTATTACATGCAGCATCTTACTTCAGCAAACACTAGAGAGAAAGTGAAAGTCACTCTTGCTCTCCTCCTTCTTTTCAATAGCCAAGTAATTTTTTGTAGTCAGGTAGGTTATTGTACAGCATGCTCCACTAGATCTTACACAAACATACCTTCATACCACAGAAGGAACATGAAATATCAATTCAGAAAGCAACATAAATAACAGACATCATAAACAACCTTCAAAATAGTCAGCCTTTTTACATTACAGGAACATGAATTCAAGGTCAAGAAAGGTACATGACTGAATGTTCTTTTCTTTTTATTATGGAAGTACTTAATCTGTTCTTAGATGAAGTGAGAACACAGAAACACTTACCAAAAAGTCTTAACTTTCCCACAGCACACATGCACATGAAAATATATGTGTAAAAAATATAACATGAATAGCCATGTACGCATTTAATTTTATTTGACAAACATTTTAATCTTTTGTTTCTGATTTGATAATGTTGGCCATACTAATATTTGATCCAATTAAAGTTCAATTTAATTAATTTAAATTCCGCCAGGAGTTCATACATGGGTCCTTTATATTTAATACAGTTAACAGTTAAATAGTTCCACCTCAATAACAAGACCAGCCATACTTATAAATTAATAACTGAACTCAACAGTGCTGTAGATGTAGTGACAACGTGTTCCTGTATCTACCTAAAAGTAGCAACCTCTTGACATAAACATGGCTAGCAAGTTAATATTTCTAAAGGTGATTAGAGAGAAGTAGCAAAGGATAACACTGCAGGGCTTAAAACTGGTTTATATGTGGTGTTTTGAAAATGTCCAATTGTTGGAACATTATCAGGGGGTGAGAAAAGACAGAACACACACTTGTAACACCATCAGCCTAATTACAAAATGTGGAAAATAGGTTCAAATGATTCCTGTCACCAAAAGCAAAAAATTCTTATACACAAACTTTCTGCTCATGAATATTCATAGATGTTCTTTGTCTGAAATTCCGTAATTCCACCAGTGCATTACAACGGTATGAGCCACAAGCATACAGCACAAAGTAAAAAACACAATAAACCTGAAGTACATTAACTGTCAGCTACCTGTAAAAGCATAACAATTAACTGAATATAATTTAATGGTTCTACTTACCCATGTATGACGCCTTCAACATTGCCTGGCCAAAGTCAATTGCACCGCCAGACTTAAACATGAGTTTAAACTTTGCTTCCCCAACCCAGTTTCCATTTGGTTGGGCTCGGACCTTGCCTTTTATATAGTTTGCTCCAAACATGGGCTGCTCTAACTCAACCTACGACAACAGGTATTACTGAGGTCTCCATTCTTCTGGTACCAATTGTTGTGAGACACTGTAATGGTCTCACCTTCAAGAATCGAAATGTCCGTGAAAACATCTATCGTAATTGTGATTGTAATCCTTCATCCTTCTTGACAAAATTCATATAGGACACATCACTACAATCTTTACGCCTTCACATGTTCGTGTGGGTCATCATACTTGTCACTACAATATTATATAAAAAGGGTACAACACACTCCAGGTGCCTAGCTTAATAATAACTATCATATTAGCAATGATATTAATATATTTTTAAGTCAAAACATTCAACTAAAAAGCAGAATGTTGAGAATTAATCCATTTACCCATGTACAAAATTTTGAAACAGTCCACCTCTTGATACACAGCAGAGTTTATGACCCTTTATTTTTAGATTATTTTTTACATTCATATTATAGTTCTTGAAAATATTCATTACAGGAATTTGCTACAATATTTAGAATAGACTGTACACAGTATGCCTTTAATAGCATGCCATACAACTGCTTTCTCTGTGCCAACACATAACTTTCTGTTGCAGGATCTGAATAGATTATGTGTGAGTCAGAGGCTGCCAAAAAATATGTGTTGACAAATACTTAGTTAACTGGCTATTCTCAGAATTCAGGGCATAATCAAAAAGTTGCGGGATATCCTTCACAGCAAACAGTTTGGTGCAAATTGGGCCTATAATCAATTACCCCCTTGCGAGAAATCAGAAGAAATGCCATTTAGTGCTACTGATTTCCATTTTGTCCTCAATACTCAGAATCAGAAATCAACAACTGCCAAAGTGAATAATTTCATCTCATTAGTTTTTAAATATTAGTTTTATATCTGACTTTTGTACATTATAATTTCACAGTTAATCCACTTTCCACTCAGGATTTTTTATTTTTCTTCTGTGCAATGTGGTTCACCATATGGGCAGCATGTTTTTATTTACTGACCAGGCAGAACATAACAAGTACAGCTCATAGCTTCAAAGTGAAGCACAGTTCATTTTCATCATTCTGAATGCAACACACAAGAATGGCTTCCGGTCTCTTGGAAAACAAGGCACAGCAAAAGAACTGATACTGACATGTGTCCATCTTATGGCAAATACCTTTCTCCTTCTGAAAGGAACAAAGAACAGCACAGTGCTGACACAGACACAGTGGACTGACAGCATGCACTGCTGAATTCCTGCAATTGTCATTCACAGGTTCACAGGGTGTCCCAGTGGGTAAGGAGAAAATGGGGCACCCATATTACCACAGACTCTACCCAATTTCACATTCTCATGCTCTCTGTTTGTGGAATTATGCAACACTTGATGCTAGATACAAAAACGACTTACTGGTATCACCCGTATTCAGACATGTTTGGAAATGACACGACAATAAAGGAAATGTACTTGTTCTTATTTGTGCAGATGGAGCAAGATCACATACACACAATGAAATTTTAATTTTAATTTGAATATTTTAATCACAATATAAATTAAATTTAAACATAGTATTATATACTATTACTGAATTAATTATTAGATATATTATCTGACAGGCTTATTAAATGCTATACATCTCTTTAGAGGTAATTTTTTATATCAATTTTGTCCCTTCCATTACTAGAGTTGTTATATTTGACGTACTGTTGACATGTATTTCAAAATTTATAATCACGATCTCATAATCCGCCGATTTTATTTTAACTTATTGTAGACTCTGACTTTTGATTCGTATAAGTTCATATGATATAGGTTTTAGATTTATAAGTATATCTGCTCTAAAGATTAATGTTTAGAACTAATTTATTATTAGCCATAAGTAATGTCAATATTGATTTACTTTTATGACTTGTTCTATATGTTATCTTTAGAACAGTATACATTTTGGTCAAGTTCTATATCCAATAGTCATATTACCAACCATGGATTTTTTAATTATTAATGAATACTAATACTAAATGAGATACATACTGAGATTTCTACATTTTAGTGGCAAAAGTTACAAACTTGACAAGACACAAAAACTAAAACTAGTTAGGGGAAATGATAACTGCATCTAACAAGCTCAATGATGTGTATATAAATATTACAGTCCAACTGCTGAACACTTAACAATGAACAAAATTATAGTGACCTTCAAGGGCACAGTCGTCTTCAAATGGCATACACAAAGAAAACATACAGTACCAAAAAGTCAAGTTGTCCCTAAACTGAAAAGAGTTGATGAGAAACACAGACATGTTTATGTAACATGTGCTGATATTCTTTATCACATTTCATGAAACAGCACTGTAAGAACAGATACTTGGAGAGAACTGTACGAATACTTCAAGATTCTTGCAACTTTCGTGAGGTTCTCTAGCCAGATTTGAAATTTAATCACCACATAAATAATATCTTATGCAAATAAATAACATTTACTGGGTTATTTTACATTATCAAATAATTTTCATTACTTACTGAGCATCAGATCATCACTACAGAAACATCTTATACTTTATGCAACCTTATAATAACAGAGCATGACTTTCTCATACTGTACTCTCAACACACTATTCCAAAAGGAAGCTTCCTTTACCCAAAAATTTGACAAGTGTTTCAATGCAAACTACATTCATAACAGAACTTACATCTTTAAGAGCAACAAATGGGAAACTGAAAGACTGCATTTTGTCCCTTGATTCCTTGGCATTGAAAATCATGCGATGAGTGGTTAAGTAGATTCGTCCATGTTTAGAGCCCTTGAATTCTGGTTGATCTTGTCCATGAAATTCCACTGTTACATTATCACAGAATAGCAGGATGCTGAAATAGATTAGTGAATTACATTCACACACATATGCCCATAAACTGACAACATACACATGAAGGAAACTGCAAAATGGTGGAACCTCAGACGCGTGTTTATACAAGATTTTATACCTGCCTATTACATAATACATTGTATCCAATAAAACTACATATAAAATCATACAACTGGTTGCCCCTTTAATAGACTGCAACTGCACACTTGTTCTCCAACAACTGACAAATCAATGATGTTTCCACATTGCATGTAGCACTAACACCCTCCCCTCCAACCTCCTGCTTTGACACCCCCACACATTATCATCCTCAGCATTCTATATATACACATCCTTCTGAATCAAGAGTATAATTACATCATAAAGAAAGTGAAATTGTGAGAGTTGAGGATCTCAGCAGTGCAGATACATATTTCAGTCTTGCAGGATATAATTCCATACACAGCAGCAAACAGGTATCAACATTGCAGACAAGCATACTGTCTCCATGTTCACAGAACACAAGTGATCCAAGCCCTCTAAAATACAGACAAAAAGTTCCTGATGAAACGCTGACACCTGTCTACCAAACTACACAGCATCACATCCCAAATGGCTGCATCTTCATAGTCACCACCCTAAGAAACTCATATCTCATACATTACAGGACATGACTGTAAAATCAAGTCTCTAATAGACCCGCAATATCAGTTACAGTCCTGTCTCCTGCTGTAAGTACAGACACTGATGAAAACAATAAATAAAACAAAAAACTCTTATTTGTGAAGCATACGGGACAAGTTTTTCCCACAGAAACAATCTTGGTAAAATTTCTTCATCCCTGAAGAAAGTTATCATTTGCACAAGTGTTCTTCATACATCCACAGTAGGCAGGGGTGGGGAAGACTGGGAACCATCACAACGTACCTTTCAAACTTATCAGTCTCACAGTTCATCTTGACAGCTCAGACCTGTATTACACTTACCCAGTGGACCTAATCAGCTATAATGCTGTATGGAAATGTCTGTCAGCCCCCTTCTGAGTGGCACTGCCTGCAAGTCTTTAATTGTTAAGAGTGTAATTAGCATGGTAAAATGTTTCAGTTAAACAACTAACTGATTCTATGTAATTTTTCTCATGACATCACACACCAGATATATTATTAACACACAGCGAAAACCAGCTGGATGCAGTGTGACTGGTGACAGAATACAAAGTTTTTGTGCTGTCTTTAAATATTTTAATAACAGCTTTCTGGTACACATACAAGTACACACATCCAGTACTAACAAAGCTGAATTTAGAAACACTGCATAGTCAATCATGGGAAGTTGCTGTTAATGTTTCCAAGTTTATGGTGGAAGAAGCTAAACTAAGATATGCATCATCTACAGAAGTGAAGGAAATTAACAATGGGGTAGCAACAGCAATATCAATCAGAAATGAACGAACAGGAGAAAAGTAATGAAGAAGAAAGGCCTCATGCATTTGGTACTCCACGGAAAACATGTAAGTACAAAAACCTGTCATGTACTTTCACAATTTTAACAAATGTGCCACCAGATGTAACATTCATAACATTCACATCCAAGAAAGGTCTACACCAACTTCCAAGCTGTTTTAAGATGCTTAAAAACTCCAATAACCCTTTAAAGACAAAGTGTATCTGTTTTATATAAGCACTCAATGCGTACCGCGCCGTAAACACTTTCCACCTCGGTTATAAAAACTAATCTCTTAATGTTTTATAAGGCAAAAGTTGCTGTTTGTGCTGAGACCCATACAAAATACATAAGCGCAATGTTGGCACCACATAGAATTTTTTAATGTTAAACCTGGTTGCACATAAAGTTACCGCTAGGCTTTAAAACGTTAATATCTGGGGTAAGAAGACAAGTCGAAGGAATATCACAATTGCAGGGCCTTAGATGGAAGGAAACTAATACAAATAGAGCTGTGTTAATTATGACCCATGATACAGTATCTGTACATATACCATACCTAATAACAATTTTTAGACGCTAGATGTACAGAAGCTACTATAAACTGTAACATCAGTGGCTAAGAGTTAGTGCAATGAATCCATGTGAATTCAGTGTCCATAGAAACTGTCATTTCTCCCAACTGCAATCTTAACTCAAAAGACCTACGGCACTCTTGAGAAGTCAACACTTGCTCAGTCACTCAAGCAATTCCCTGCATAAGGTTCATTATGATGTTAAACAAGCACCCACCACTGGTTCCTATCCTACAACAGATGAACACATTCCACACCCCCACCCTGTTTTTTAATCCATTTTAATATTATTCTTTCACCCATACCCAAGTCTTCCACATGATCTTTGACCTGCAAGCATTTCTCTTTTATCTCATTATGTTCCCTACGCCCCACCAAATCTCATCTTCCCTGATTTGATCATCCTAATATCTGGCAAGGAGTATAAATCATGACCCTCCTCACGTAATTTTATCTTGCTGTTTCTTCCCTCGCAGGTCCGCATACTCTCCTCAGCACCTTATTCTTGAACATCTTGAGTCTATGCACACCCCTTACTGTAAGTGATCTAGTTTTACATCCATGCAACACAACAGCCAAAATTACAATTCTATATATTTTTATCTTGTATTTTTTGACAGCAGACAGGAGGACAAGAAATTATTAGCTGAATGGTTGGAAGCATTTCCCGAATCCAATTTGCACTTGTTAGTGTCGTTCCCAAAATATGTTACTGAAACAGGAGTTTACGCAATTCACAGTTCCTGGTTACATCCAATGCAACAAACGACTGCCAAACATAAGCACCAAATTAGCTTCTAAGTGTCGTACTATAAAATAGTTCCACAAACTTAAACAGGGTTAACCTTGAAGTTTTGGACGATTTTGTATTGATCTCACGAATGTCAATTGCTCTCGTTACGATGCAATACCAAATTTAATATGAGGTCAAGAAATATCACTTCAATATGACGATTATCAATGCCGCATTTGTGAAGTTCAGACAAAACGGGGAATTTCATTATAGGTTATTTACAGAGACATCTGGAATATTCCACGCAAATCAAACTTTCAACGAAATGTAACCATTAACATATAACATACTATACCACTAACCATTCTCCGGCATGTATTAAAACTCCTCCATTTGCGTGTGCCGTATTTAGAGACATTTTTAATTACTTAATACCACGAAAAAGACGAAACAAACACAACCAACACCTCGTCATCCGCTCTCACTTCCCACTTTTCATATCGTGTCGTGTCACATGATGATGACGTTAGCGTGACGCAACTCGCGGGCCTCTGCGCAAGGATTGTTGAACAGAAATCAATGCGAATGTTGTGATGACATGCGTGTGGAAGATGTAGTTTTATTTCTGTTGTACGGTTTAATCTCTCCTGCTTACCTCAAATTGTCGCTAATACAAGTATGTTATTATAAAGTGTCGAGTTAAACGGAAGACGTGTCGTTTCACAATTTTTAACATACGCAAATATATATGGCAGGATAGTCATATTTACAGCAACAATACAACCTGCCGTCGGCCGTGTTATTTGGCTGCTTGCGTCAACTGAATTAGTGTACAGTAAATGAAGATACAATAATGCAATAGAAACGACAATGTAACCTGCTTCATATATGTAAAATCCTAATTTCTTCTAGAGTTGTGGAATTAAAAAATCTTCAGTCTGTGATCATGGATGAAAATCTTAGTAGAGGCTATATCCAGCTAGGCAAAGCCCGTGCAGCAAATGATTTTCGGTTCACAAACGGTTTTAGTCATCTTTCACCCCCAGTTGATAAATGCAACTGTATTTACTTTGCATTAGTTTTAGCTGGTGTTGGCTTCCTTCTTCCATATAACAGGTAATTAATGCATGCACTAAACAGGTATGCTCCAGCAAAATTACATTTGTCAAATGACTGATGAAAGTAGTAATGGGACTAGAATTGAGCCTACAGTTTTTGTTAGTAACATGTATTTCGTTTCTGTTTCTTTCACAGTTTCATCATTGCTGTAGACTACTTCCAAGGAAAGTACCCTCAGACCACCATTGTATTTGACATGTCACTTGTTTACATAGTTATGGCATTCTTTGCTGTACTTGCCAACAATGTCCTTGTGGAGACATTATCCTTGAACACTCGCATCACTTTTGGTAGTGTGTCATATTTATTAATAATTTCTGCTTGAATTCCATTGCATGTTATACAGTTTTTTGTAGCATTGTACCATGAAATGAAATAGAATAATAATTTTTCATTGCTAATAGATACTATAATTTTTATGTTATTGACGGAGGGGTAACAAATAATAAGGTCTGTTACAGTAATACAAATAAGTTTTAAGCAGAAAGTAAGAGCAGATGTATGGCATGGGATAGCAGGAAACTACCTTCTTGAACCTCAATTTACTGTATGATGTTTTCACTACTGTGTATTACAGACATTTTTTTGAAGAATGAAATCCTGTACTGCATTAAGTATAAATTGGTACACATGTGCTTATGCCACACTTGTTTCACTGTCCTTGATTTGATTGTCCTCACAATATTTGGTGAAGATTGCAAATTTTGAAGCTGTTAATTTCTCATTTTTCTCTAGCATCCTGTTACTTGCTCCCTCTTGTATTTAAATATTAAAATTTAGGTTTTAAGGTAGGCAATCAGAAGATAAAATATTTTGGATTACTAGTAAGTATTCCTTCTGCTCTTGACTTCTTCATTAATGCAGTTTTCATTTGCACCTGTAATTCCAAAATATATGAACTTTATACCACTTTTCAAAGGATTTAAGAGCTGCCTTTTTATTATGATTTTGTCTTGCATTCTGGTGATGATCCTCATGTTATTGGATCAGGAAATTCCAGGTGGAATCAAGTTGCTATTATACATCACTTACTAAGCTATGGTGTTTGTTCAATTATTTTTAAATAATTTTGCATTAAGTAGTGGTTCATAATGCCAAAAAATACCACTGGGTAATCATGACTACTTTTAGGAGGGTCATATATGGAATGCAGTCTGTTGGCAGTTCTCACTTCTAGCTATTGATCTCTAAGGGGACTGAAACAAACCCAGTGATGGAGGCATTAAAAGTTTTAGTTACATGTAATTCCTTCTTACATGTTGTCCTTTCACAGCATATGTTGAACGAGATGTGAAATATGTTATTTCTGCTTATTTGGCAAAAGTATTAAAATTGATATTCTTATGCTTTCCAGGCTATCTGGTTTCTTTCTTCACACTGTTTTTTGTTACAATATGTGAAATTGGACTGGATGTCTTTGATACTAGTACATCTTACTCTATCAACCTAATTGCAGTGGCTATTGTGGCTTACGGATGCACTGGTAAGAGACTGATCTTGAAATGTGTATATGTGATAGAATGGGTAGAGGCTATATAATAATATAACGTGTGGACAAATGTGTAAAGGGCTCACAAATCTGTGTGGAAAGGTTAAGAAAGAATGTAAATAGCCTTTGAAGACTAAAGTCAATCTACATTTTATATATATAGAAATATTTAGTTCATGTTTTGCAGAGAACATGGCACGCTTCCATTAGGAAGACTAATCAGTTATTGTTAAGTATGGAAATCATTACTGTTTGTTGTAAGAATGATACAGAACACATAAATACACTGTGTGGGAAGAATGCGGTGTTTTAGTGTTAATCCTGGAGGTACATATATTAACTGTGGGGCTTCATCATGTTCACACTGTAATGCAGTAACATAGTAACAGAGGATGAGGAGGAAGAAGGAATGTTAATAATCTGATTAGAACAAAAGAGATTGTAGTTCAAGAACTCATTGCTCAATATCGTGTTTTTCAAATAGCATTATATGTGAATTCAATATACACTCTTAAAACTGCTGAGACTAGAGAAGCAAGAATTCTTTTATGGCGGCATGAAATAACATCTGTGGCAAGCTAATTCCAGTACTGTATGTCTTTCAATTTCACATTCCAAAGGCATAAGAAGATATAACATTTTCATTCTGCTCTTTTAGCACTTTTTATGGTATGACGAAGAATCAGAAATGTTGACCAGAATATGTCATGGAAGAAGGCCACTGAACAAATTGATATTTAGATATGAAAATAATACTGCAATGGATTTTAGGTGAGATAGATTTTAGGCATATGAATTGAACTGAATTGGCTCAATACAGAGACTGATGCCAGCTTTTTGTGGTGATGGTGATGAACCCTTAGGTTTCATAAAAGATCAGATAATTTTCTGAGCAGATGAATATCTTCTAACTGGTCAGGGAATAGAGTAGTAAGTCATAAAAGTGTAAAGAAGTTAGGAGAAAACCCTGTGGCTGTTCTCTGTATTCACCCCCCATGTTGGAAGTAGTCCTGGACTGCAGACAGTAATGCTGTATTAATAGCTGTTTTCTCCTTCTGGCATGGTCTTCTGATTTCTAGCACTACAAACAGCATCAGATGATAATACTGACATTAAATCTGTCGTATGTTTGTTGCTATATGGTTACTTAAATGTATTTATAAAATTGTCGTAATTAAGGTAATGTATTTGGTGTAGTGGCTATACTGTACAGGTTGGGAAACCAAGGAATCGTGGTCCTATTATGGCTGGGACAAGAGATTTTCTCTTCCCCAAAATGTCAACTAGCTCTGGGACCAATCCACCCTCCTGTTCAATTGATAGGGGGACTTCAGTGCTGATGTTAAGCATGAATGGAGCTGCACAGGGACAAATTTATCTGTAGGCTTATGTACAAAATAGTGCCATTATTCAGGATTGTCCTTGCACAATATTGTGGTTAGTCATGACAACTGGTGAATCCTCCTGAAAACTTATTTAAAACTGGAATCAATACATGGCATCATCTTTAGCAACAAAACGTAATTATTTTCCAGTTAAATGCAATATGGGTGCTGTTTAAGAGTCAAGGTGGGGAAACGAAACACATTAACAAAGCACTTATCAAATTTTAAAATAAATTAAATAATCATATTACAGTTTGGGGGAAGAAATGTACAAGCAACTTGGTAACATCTTAGTTTGAATAACCATATAAATATGCTCATAGATGGTGTGATAATACTAAAATGGATGTTATGAGAATAGGAAGGGACAATGTTGACTCGATTCGTCTGAGTCAGGATAGGGGCTGTTGGGTCAGCTCTTGTGACCAGTCTAATGAACCTTCAGGTCCCATAAAATCCAGGGAACTTCTTGTCAAGCTGAGGAACTATTAGATTCTCAAGTAGGACTGTGCCTTATGGAGTTAGTTAAACATACTGGAAAACCAAGGGACTGTTTTGGACTCCTTATTTTTGATGTCCATAAAAGTAAAAACAGTGCTGTGCTACAGATGGAAAGAATGAAAATATTCAAATTTTCTGGGATGTTGTGCCATTGTTGACTTGTAAATAGCTACTCAAAGAGAACACAGTGCCTTCAAAATGTTAGTAACTGTTTATCAGTGAGCATGGCATAACATCCCAGAACACCTGAATCTTCAGCAACAGTGCTGTAAAAACCTCAAATATTGCACAGAACTGAGAAGTTCTGCAGATCAGATTTCAAACATATGTATTTACTCACCATTCACTGTGCTGTTATTTTGTTCTTTCAGTGCAGCAGTCCAGTTTCTATGGCTACACCAGCATGCTGCCAAGCCGCTACACTCAAGCTGTCATGGCTGGCGAGAGTAAGTTTAGGGTTACTTGCAATCATAACCGATGAGTTCCTAGTCCACTTCCACTCATAGCTGTCAAACTCCCAGTCAACTTTCCATAGAAGTTGTGGAGCATCATGACAATAGTTAAGCCCCTTTTGCAAGGATGACAGGACTTGGCCCACAGGTCTACTTGAACTGGTCATTGAGGAGGCGCCCAAGCATGAGAGGGGTTGTCTGACTGGTCCCACTACACAGCTCAACATACCAAAAAACCAGAATCCTTTTAACATTCTTTAGTAATATGCACAAATTCATGAACATTCGGTGCGAGGAGAAAGGCATTCCTTCAGTGTCATTGAAATTAAGATTATGGTCTTCTGAGAGGTTATGCCATGTAGCCTGGCACATACACAACCGTGTTATTGTGCCCTGAAGATAGAGGTGGCAGATTTCTCTAGAACGTGGATACCAGAATATATGACACTGTCCCAGAAGGCTGTATTATTAGTATTCACCATGAGAACTTCTCTGCTTTTATGGTAGCATGGTAAGACTGAGTTTTCACACATTGTTAGATTAGCAAACGGTAATTACTAGCTATAATACCGAACCAAATGACTTAAATCTTTTTTTTGTAATATTACTTATTTGCTGTCTTCAATTATCCATGATATTTTTCTGTCCCATTACCACAGATAATTAACTGAAACTCTAGGATATGCCATTTCCTCTTGTATTCATGAAAGGCAGTTGATGACATTATATATGTAAAGAAGTGGACAACAGATTATATTTTAAAGTTTTACTTACCTGGTATTAGAGCCTGGAAACTTGGCATCAATTTTATACCTAGAAAGTTTCTTAAGCCTGAAAAATTGCAAAAGGTTACATATAGGACCCCAATGCAAAATATTTACCCAATCAGAAGATTTTCAGGCACAACTTATAAACTGATGGGTTTTTAAAACTTTATTGAGTAAGGAACTCTAGTGTGGATGCTGCAGTTATGCATACTGATGCTCCTTGACTCTTAAAGTTTCCATACTCTTTGTCAGAAAAAAAAGTACCATTATCATATAAGTAAAGTAAGTTGTCTCTGCACGGACCATGGAGACATATGATGAAGTGGAGGTATGTCTTCACGGTCTATGCATTCTTGTCCTATGTGGTAGCTGCAGGTGAGTGGCCAGCTTCACTCCCTTGATGCCTTACTGCACAAGAAAGGTCACAAATGACATTTGAATATGAGGCTGGGTGGACCCCAGAGCCGGTCTGGACATCTTTTGAGAAGAGAAAAATCCCATGCTCCTGCTGGTACTTGAACCACTTACTTGGTCCTTCAGCCTGTATCTCCATCGCTGCACCAACTATGCCACCCCAGCTCTGTCATAGTCATACTCATGAACAAAACAGAAATTCATACAAACCAAATAGTGTACATAGTGTACATTCTTTAAGAGGAGCTGGCATAGTGTAGCCAGTATGTGAACTAGGCCACAGCTTATATGACCAAGGAAATGTGGTTCGATTCCAAGTAGGACCAACAGAGTTGTGTTTTCTCCGAAACATCCGTACTGACTCCATGGCCCACCCAGCATCCTTGTTAATGGACACCAGTGGAGCTTTACCTGGTGATAAACCTACAGTGGCCTATCTGCATCGAGTGGTGACATTAAGAATGAGTGGAGCTGTACCTCCACTCCAACATATGTCTTCATAGTGTGTATACAGACGACTTTACTTTTACAGTCTTTCAAAGCATAAGAGACTGCTTTACATTCAATTATATATACTTTAACTGAAGTGATGCTACAGCTGTTTTGCTTGCAACTGCAGGTGCTGCTGGGTTCTTAGTATCCGGTAATCGTATCCTAACGAAGCTCCTGCTTGATGACCCAAAAATCAATACAATCATCTTCTTTGTAATGTCCATTGGAATAGTGGCATTGTGCTTCTGTCTTCATCAAGTTGTATGGCGAACTGATTTTGTTCAGTTCTACATCACACTCTGTCGTGAATCACGCAAGATTGTGCTGGAGCCAACAGAAGATGTGGGTTTGGTAATAATTATCCATATATATCCATATACTTATATGCATATTATCCATATTTATATACAGATGGGCTCTTGAAAAAATATGAAGTATATGAGATTTTTGTTTCCCACAGTGTTGATGTTGAGCACTCAGGTCTTTTGGGATCTTGTGCTGCGTACCAAGTTTAGCAGTGCCCTGTGTTTCAAAGAAATGTAGTGCCTTGGAACATGTTAAACCCACTACACAGCATAACATATCAGAAGACCAGAATCCTCAAATACGAAGTACCATATGTACAACTATAATCTACTTCTCTGACTTGGTGAAAAATTTCTGCTGCTTGTACAGCATTGATATTATGTGAAGATTCACTATAACAATTTTGAATACATATGTTTTATAAACTTATACAATTATTAATTCTTAAGTCCATCAAGAATCTTTTACATAAAGATGCATAACGTAAGTATTCCCTGAAACGTATGGCTTCATTTATATTCCTCGAGCACTTGATGACTGTATCTCGTTTATATCATTTAAAATTCTTTGTAAAGTGCATGGGTTTTGTAGCAAAAATTAGGGGCTGCATTGTGGATAAGGCAAGGGGAAAGATATGAAGATGTCGCCCATCTTAAAGTCCTATTTCCCTATGTGCCTGGAAAGTGTGAGGCGACTAATGAAGAATCTTAACAAGAGCAGGGAGTTAAAGTTGGAACCTCTGAGTAAGAAGCAAGAATGGTAATCCATTCAAACAGTACACGCAGTGTTAAGAATTGTATTAGGCACACAGTTATATGTTGGTTCTCAGTAACACAATAAAATGATCTGTTGCAGATGGATCCGTTGGACCAAGCTGATGGCATGGTGAAGAGTCAGTATGGAGTCCTCAAACTGCAGCAGAGTCCTCTAGCAACAGATTCTGGGACCAGCAGTTCTGACAATGCAGCCATGGCAGCGGCAGCAGCTGCTGTTACTGGAAATTACTCTCCATTCAGTTTCTCCAATCCAGTGTATGAACCCACTGCTGGAAATGCCCCAGGCTCTGTGGGTGCCGAAGGTCCAACCTATAAAGTAGAGGATGTTGTAATCCGTATGAAGAGTGTATACGGCTCCAGCCAGAGAAAGGCTTGGGGAGGCTTGAAACGTAAGTGATTTCCAGTTGATTCAGTACCCTCAGATTTATGTTGTGTGTCTCAGTAAACTTTATCTTCTCTTTTCCTCCGTCAGTCACGCACATGACTCTTAATAAAACTGAATTTAACTGAGAGAATATCTTGAAGTTTAGTCTTGACAATGTGTACTGAAATGGGAAGCATCATTATATTCTTTAGCAACTAGCATTACCTAATACTGATCATTGTATTACAACAGTAAATATTATGTAAACATAGCAATAATGTTGTTTTCTTATCACAGCAATAAAGCTTCTGTGAAAAAAGTAATAAATTTTTAGGTTCCTTAAAAGTGAAGAACGTCTTGACCAAAAAGGTTTGTTTCAGTTATTTAATAAGGACAGCACAGTTGAATTTGTTGCTGTAATATAATCTGTTTCTTTTATCATACTCTGTACTTCTGTCTCAGGAGGCTTCATGGCACGATGGGAAGTGGCAAAATCCATCTGGCCATACATGTTGTCTATTGGGCTGGCATACTTTGTTACACTGTGCCTGTATCCAGGCATTGAGAGTGAGATTGTCAGCTGCAAATTGGGCAGCTGGATGCCCGTAATTCTTATGGCAGTCTTCAACGCTGCTGACCTTGTGGGAAAAGTATGTATAGCCCTTGGTATAAAACTCTATAGGTAAATTTATACTGTATTTTGAATAGAAATAAATTATTCCTTTTTGAATCAGAGGTTTAATATCAACTGCGAAGTGTTCACTAAATGTAATACATGTAAATATCTTAAAAGAATGTGACTTCTTAACCAAAACACGTGTGGGGAAGGATTTTTGGGTCCATCTTCATTATGATGTCCTAAATATATATTTTAGTGGATGTGTGTCTTGGTCTGTCACTCTAAGCAGACAACATAAATTGAATATGTTTTATAATATATGGACTCCCCACATAAAAGTAGCAGCAAGCTCACCTGAAAATTGCATAATGAGGGCCTTCATAAGTTTTCAGTCTTTACCTAACATTGTTAGGAAGATTAAGTTACAGAAGATGAGATGCATATGACATGCAGCATACAGGAGGGAAAAGAAAAGTTTATACAAAATTTTTGGTAGAAAACTTTAATGGAAGGTACCACTAGGAAACCTAGGCATAGTCAAGAGGATAGTATTAGAACTGATATCTGTAAAATATGGTGTAATTGTGTGGACTGGATTTAAATGGCTCAAGACAGCGTTCAATGGGCTCTTTTGAATATGATGGTGATCCGTTATGTGGCGTATAAGCAGGGAGTTAATTAGGCTGTGATATAGTCCAGATGGCTATTCCGGCTTCCTGCTGCAGAAACCTGGATCGAATTCTGAGGTTGTCCATGTGGTATTTGTGGTATAAAAATGGCACTGGTTCATTTGAGACTGAAGTACCAAGGAAGTCGGTAATTACTGTGCTTCCAAAACTGTAAACTAGTTAACAGTATGTTAAGAATTGTCTGTGTCCATTACGACAACTTTCCATCCAGAAGTAAATATATTTGTTTTGATCTAATGGCATTGACAGCCTTTGGTCTTGATTTTATGTCATTAATAGGTGTTGGCATCAGTGCCATATGACTGGTCACGGACACAGCTAATTGTATTTGCATGGCTGCGCACATTATTGGTACCCCTGCTACTGCTGTGTGCTACTCCTAGAGCTAATCCTCTGATCCCAGGAGAAGGATATCCGATGTTATTCTCTTTACTGCTTGGAGTGACCAACGGACTGGTCGGCAGTGTGCCAATGATTCAGGCCCCAAGCAGGATTTCTGAAGAGCACAGAGAACTCACAGGTAATCAGAGCATCATGTCTGCTTCACTTAGTAAATTGAGGAATAACTTCTTTTTCTGGGTTTCAAGTCAGGTTTAAGGCTAGCCATGACTTCAGGCTTCTGCCGCGATGCTGGTGACATCTGCGCTCTTCTGGGGTATAACACAGCATTGAGTGGTAGATGATTGCCACTCGACACTGTGTCATACCCCAGAAGACCGCAGATCTCGGGTTTAAGGCTGTTACAATCTATGTGGCTGCATGAGGCCCAACCATTGAGGGTGCTCAAAAAAGGCAGCTCTTATTTCAGATTTTCATAATCTTCATTCATTTTGTGTGTCTTAAACTGGCCATTCTAGGAACAGAAATCCAACGATGTTATAAATCATGGATGGGATGAAGTTTTCTCAATGTCATTGTTTACTCTTGTTGGATTATTTGTTCATTTAGACCTGTCATTTATCAGATTATTTGTTTATAAGGAGCTTTTTATAGGTAATCAGTGAGTACACAGATTAACTTACCACCTAAAAGTGATGGAAAGATATATGAATATGTGGCAGGTTAATGTGTGTTATTTGAAAGTGTGACGGTATCAGTAGTTTCCAACCTGAGGACTGTGAAGGCAGCATTGGGCATTCATCAGCTGTTTTTACTGTACGAAAAGTCTTGAAGAGAGGATGTTCTGTAATATTACACAACAAGACAGGCAATGTATATATAAACATAACATTGAGGCATATTTGCTTAATCATTGTTGCCATGGAAAAGCAATAAGTATTATATATTCTGAGTGTATGTCTGTAGTGTTAGTTATCTAGCGTGCAATGTGCATGCGCCATATTACATTGTCATCTGTGGCCTCTCTGGCTCTACCATATTTTTCCACATTATCTCATAAGCGGCACGATTTTCGGGAAAAAAGTTACTGAACACAAAATGTGTGTTTTAAGTTTCTGTACAAATTTTGTCTAAATTATTTCTCATTCTAAGAAGAATTGATAGAGATATTATCATAAATGTAGTTAGGTCTTCATGTAAAGTATCCATTATTCTTGTCAGATTTTAATGAAACTTGAATTCTCGTGACAGATTTTCAAAAAATTCTCAAATATCAAATTTCATGAGCATCTGTTCAGTGTTAGCTGAGATGTTCCATGTGGATGGATGGATGGATGGATGGATGGATGGATGGATGGACAGACGGACAAGATAAAGCTAATAGTCGCATTTTGCTATTTTGCCAATGTGCCTAAAAATCACATTTTTTGACATTGGTATTGTTAACGGCACTATTTTCATGTGCTCACAAGCATTGTTGACACTCACCTATTCACTCCTCTGTGTGTAATTATATCCAATTAGTATGACAGCAGTTTTCATATGCTGTGATTGTCTGTTGAAGACATTCTGTGTATTGCTGTGACAAGACTGCTGGCCTGCAGCACCATCTGAGCCTTTAAATTAACTGAATTAAACCTGTCCAGTAAGAGAGCAGTCTTGGTGACCATAATATCATTATGTGTCCAGTGACAGCAAATATTAAGACAGCAGTATGAGGGAATGGTGGGAAAGTAGTTGTTTGTTTGAATTGCATACATATCTTGAATTAATGTCTATTGAGCCTATGGAGAAACCAAGTGATAAAATGGGTCCCCAGTCCATAAGAGGTTGTGAGCCATTGGACTTTATGATTTGAAACAGGCAGTGTGTTAATGCAGATAACAGTAGTCATAGTTGTAGGCACTACTTTAAATTCACAGCCAACATTCATGGCTGCTGTCCACGAATTTTCATAGAAGCCACATGAACACACTTACTACTTCAACTAGGAGGATGAATACAGACTAAATGAAGAACAACTGCACCTCTTCCTCCACCTCTCCACTCACCCTGTCCTCTAAACAGTAGTTCAGTGCTTCCAGAGCAGTGTGCCTATACATTTGGCACCAGAATAATAATGGCAAATAAAAAACTTGCGTTTTGTGGGACCAATTTTCTCCTCTTTCAAATTTGATGCCTTTGTAAAATAAAGTTCCTAATACCCCGGGTCAGTTTTGTCCCCCCCCCCCCCCCCCATGTTATTAGCCAAGTTACGCTACTGTCACTGTGAGAAACATTTCTCACTTGTTTTCATTTGTAGGAAAATTCTTTTGATTACCTGTTCTGCTACAATTGTGGTCACTCCTCTGTTGGTTAGCACCTCAGTCCTTTCATGAAGCCCATCACCTCCCACACCCCTTCCACTGATAGTTCCTTATAAGAGCTCCAGCTTCACTACCAGATTCATTCACCCTGAAGGTTGCAACTGTAATGATTACCAAAGAGTTCGGAAAGTTTCACTCCTCTGTGTCACCTAACCCTAAATGGTGCTTCACCACATTGAACACCAACCTCAAAGGCCTATGTATTGGAAGTAGTTTTATTTACAAACATTATTTCATATATTGAGTTTACTTAGTATGGGTAAATATATTTACTTAAATATTTCAGATACATGCACATAGTAATGGATAAACTAATTAGGTTTTACTCGATTCAGGGTACAAAAATAGTTTTTGAGAGAGAAATATAATCTTCCAGTTTGTAAGATTATCGTGTATGTAACTATTTAATTGCAATTGTTTCAGGTAACATCATGACACTGTCCTACAATATTGGTCTTACTGCGGGATCTCTTGTGGCATACTTACTGGATGCAATTTTAGGTGCATCAAACCCTGATATTTGCAAGCTGGGAAGACCACCATTAATGATCCCTATGCCAGGAACAAAAATTCCACCAATTGAAAGTACTGGTGGTATCATGACACCTCTGTTGACGAATTTGTCATCTATCATGCCCACTGAAGCAGGGTCTAGTACAGCCCTGGACCAGCTTGTCGGACCCATCAATGCTACGGTTGCTACCACCATTCTCTTGGGGTTGACAACAAGTACCTCCTCACTAGAACATCTGACACCATCTGCAGGAACACTCTTCAATGTGACATCTAGTACTGGCCTTGTTTCCTTCAACACACCTTCCTCAACGTAGAGATTATGTTGACTATATAGGAATGTAAGTTTATAATAGCCTCTCAGATTATCTGCCAGCAAGCTTGTAACAGAGTTTCTTAAAGAAAGGTGACCTAATGTAATATGTTGTAACAAAAAAAAGTTGCTTCAGTAATTTCATTCAAATTACATCATTGCCATATTGGTCAGAAAACAGTTACATTTTCTTCTGAAAAAAAAAATTACATTCATCAAGGAACTTGAACCATACCATTTTCATAAATATCTGAGGCCAGTTAAACCTGATATCATTATTGGCATGTCATGTTGATTTGAATGAATGTGCTATTATATCCAGTATACATAAGACTTTGGTGTTCATACATCTCTGGTCCTGTTGCTATCAGATCATATGTGGTCTCCATTGCACAAATTGAGCTATGTCTACCATTGTTTTGTTGCTAGATTGCCGTACGCGGATTGATGTGTAAAGAAATCCATGTCAACTTCTGTGTCACTTCAGTGCAGGCATATGTGTTTTCATATGTGAAGCAATCACCCTGTGGTGCACACATTGTAAAGAACAAAAATGGTGCGCAATGTAACATCATACTGCTTTTAGACCTTAAATTTAATGATAAGCAAAACAAAGTCATAATGGGTAATAAAAAAATGTATGTATGATTTTTCATACTTCCTTCCTAGACTGTGAATTAATGATGAATAAGAGTTATTCAGTGTTTATGTGCACTAATGTATGTGTTAGTTGACAGCCTAAAAGAGTATTGTTGTTTGTATGACAAGAAAGCGTTACAGCAAAAGAAACAGCTGGTTGAAAAGTGGAAAATTCAGCTGGTATGTCTGATGCTTTAAGTTAACGTCATTGTTTTGTCACTCAAGCCCTCTTTTGTGAAAATTTTCTGTCGCAATGGAAACCGAAATTTATTAGATATGTTCCAATGTAATTTGGTGTCATAGATATGCATTTGTCTATATATTTTATTGTAATGTGTTTAAAATCACAGAGGAAGCACTTAAAAGAATTATTAACATAAAAGGAATAATGAAACACAAAAACACTTATGTAAAGAAAGGCCATAAAAATATATTTTTGTTACAAGTCTGACCATTACATTGCAAATTACAGTTGCTGAATAGTACTTTTTTAGGTTTTTATGTAGCAACATGTAATGAAGAATTTTACCTTTGTGTTAAATTTTTTCTATGTGTAATGTAGTGATGTATCTTGAAGAAATTTATTTATGCAGAGTTTTCAAATTATGACACTCTGGAAGTGCCAGTCTAGATGAATTCAGCACTTATGTGGGCCTTCTAGAGCATCAGGTAATGAAAATCCTGTATGTTAAAGATGGACGTGAAAGATGTCATTGCTGTGAACACAGAGGAACTTGAAAAGTCTCAGAAGGTTTTATACAACTTGGAAGTTCATACTACATGAAAAGACAAATGGACACTCAGACAAGGAGAATCCAATCACAGATAACTTAGAGGGTCTATTGTAAATTTAAAATTTTTTGCATTGCCAACAGTGAAAATATTCTTTGGGGGCAAATTATTACCTAGTACTTAATGTTGTGTGTGGTTGTGACATGAGAGACTGCCATTTGTAGATAGTGGTATAATATAATTTATTACAGGCATTACCATCAATATTTAGTTACTAATTTTTTGTTTACTTGCAGTTTAGCATAACGAATGAATTACACTGTTGTTGATGGTAATGCATTGTGTGATTAATTATGTTATAGAACATAATGGACAGTTATTAAATTATAATTAGGTGTAGAGATCTGGTTCCTCCACTATGCATTCTATCAAAGTTTCTCTAATTTATCTTATTGTAAGAGGAAGGTTTGACCTTGCAGGATTCGTTATATTTGTCAGATAAATGATGTCAGTAAATAAAACCAAGTTCAGTGTAGTAAGTGTAACATACAGGAGCTTAATGACACAATGTATATCAACACTCTTTTATTTATAATATGTTACCGATGTGATGTACTGTTTTAAAATGTCAGTGTAAGCAAGTGGCACAAATAAGCCACCAACATTTATTATACAGGCTAGATCGTTTGCATGATAGTATTTATTATTATGCATCTCTGTGACTAAAACAAAAAGCAGGCAGCATGTAGGTCTTTCTGCCTTTTTAAATGTAGTTACACTGAGCTATATATTAATGCACTGTTCAATGTGAACAATTTGTACATTTTTAAGGAAAACTGTGCACATTGAAGTGCATTATATTTTCTTTGTCTTTGTTTTTTAATACACTTAAAAGTAATTCATGAATTGTACAGATTTTTTTTAATTTATGAAAACGACTAAAACAGCAGTTTGACGTGGCAATGACAGCTAACTACATAGTCTGCCAAGTAACATATGAAGTCTTATTTTATGCATTGACTATAGAGTCTTTAAGTATGACTGTTTTGGCGAATGCAACGTACAGTGTTTTAAGTGTAGCCTAATTATTCGACATGGAAACCCATACTTAATTTCAGAGTATAAAATGGTTACACTGATTTCATTCTGCAGTATTGTAACATATAAACAACAGATTAGCACGGGCCATTAGATAATGCCACAAAAACAGATCCCATCTTGTAGGGAGCCTAATTATTGTTACAGCGTTATAAGATGCAGGGTCCTAGTGTAAATTTCATATACAGTTCTAAATAAAAATTTCATTACTTTTTTCTTTCCCTCTTGACTGCCTATCAGATATGGTCACTAACTTTCAAGTTCAGGAGAAACCAATGTTTTGTGTAATTCAGTTTCTTTATGACACTTTACTACAACTAATGTACTACAATGTAATGAAGAGGACATTAAAACTGACTGGTTTCTTCAGTGTTGTAGTAAAGAGTTCAAGCTGACAAAACATACTACTGCAGAAACAAAACTCTGTTCGTAGAAACTAAGGGAAAGAAGTGCTTAACACAATGAACTGTAGAATTCACATTATAGACACAATAGTCAGAGTTTCCTTCAGTGTTCGTATGAACTCTTACATTACCAAGAACTAATGTCATCTTCACCTACCAAGTTCACATTTGTGTCATCTGGCACAGTACACCACAATAGAATGAGTTCTTAAATTGTAAGCCGTAATCACGAAAGAAACAGGAACTGCTGGAATTTTATTCTGCCATGATATAATTTATGGCCTGAGAAAAGTTTAAATCTCCAAATTTTAATATTAATGCATTGTTAAAAACAGGAGAATATTTATTATAATCAATCCTATTACTTTATTTTATTTACAAACTTTTTATTTGCTTATACTTATTCATGTAATAATGTGCAGTAATGTAACATATTTATTTATTAATTAATTATTTATTTGCTTATTTATTTGTGTATCTATTTGTTTATTCATCTCTGTTGCCTATAAAATGTGTAAGCAGTCAACAAAGAATGACTAAATTTGGACTTCAAATGAAGCTGGATATGATGTTTAGAATGTAGTATGTATTAAATATTATATCTGATAAGTTTCCGCATTCATAAATTTAAACACAAGATACCCATGTAATACTGTACCCTTCCAGTTTAGTTTCATTTATTTTAAATGACAATAATTTACAAATTCTCTTAATGTAAGTTTGTAACTTTGGGTTTATCTGACACTCAATGGACCCACAGCATGATGGCAATTTTGTAAGACACATTTGAAATACTCATTATTTTGGATTTTTTTTTTTTCATATTTAGTTTGCTGTCATTTTTGATACTCTGTTTCATATTTATGTAGTTTTTCTTGGTACCAATAAGAACTGAATCTGGGAAATTCCGAAACTAATACAGTATATTCGTTACCAAAATAGCAAGGTGAATATACGTTCTACATTTTGTATTTTGGTTACCACCTCTGTTTCTTGCGTGGGAGGTATCTGATTCAGATACTGGCTTCAAAAAGTTGTTAATTTATACAGGGTTCTGAAGATGGTATACCTCATTTGGGGTCACTTACTTTATGGATTTCATCCATCATCCTGTATTAGAAATAAAAACACTGTGTTTCATGGACAGGATTGGTCCTTGTCCTGAAGCTAAAAGTAATGATGACACCTACTCACTTGGACCCAACAAGTAAAGCTCAGGGACTTGGAATATGAGTAGCTTTACCAGGTGGTCCCAGTTGAATAGGTGTTAAAAGTGGTTTCAGCATGAAGACTGGG